>PVKN010034460.1:0-11818 GCA_004027915.1 Capromys pilorides
TGCTGAGGTGTAAAAGGCTTAAATCAGCAGCTTCCATCATTGCCAGTTTTACCAATAATGCGCTGTGATTATCGAACATTGGATTATGTATACAACTACTTTCTCTTAGTTCAATGAAAATAAATTTTTTGTACCAATAATGATTAGAAAAATTATCACGTCTACACCCTGTCTCTGTATAACTGCTAGGAGGACAACAATATGCATTGTATCAAATACTGGAAATGTACTACTAACATGTTTTGAAACTGTCACATTGTTATTTCTTATTAAATGCAATAAAAAAGTAAAATAAATTCAGATAGACATATTACCAAATTTAAAACATGTATAATTATCCATATGGTCATAAAACAAGATAAGAACATTAATGCATATACCCATGAAATTTGAAAAAACACTAAGGACTTTGGTTAGTAATATTGTACAATATTACTTCATTAATTGTAACACATGTAGCATTTATACCATGTAAGTTACTATTAATAAAAACTTTATTTGATAAAGTAAAAAAAGAACAAAGGATTTGAGCCCTCTAAAAAGTGAAAACCTGCAACAAGAAAGGGATGAGGGTCGACCCCGGAAAGAAAGAAAAATGTAAAAAGTGAGTTTCTTCTGGTCCTGATATCATAGAACTCAGGGGGAGGGAGGGAGAGAGGGAGGGAGGGAGGGAGGGGGAGAGAGAGAGAGAGAGAGAGAGAGAGAGAGAGAGAGAGAGAGAGGCAGGCAGACAGAGACAGAGAGACAGAGAGACAGAGAGATAGAGAGAGGGAGGAGGGAGGAGATGGAAACAAAAACAGAGACAGACAAAATGCACTAAAAGCCCTGCCACTTAACTGACTTTGCCAAAAGTGATAGTTGGGTTCTGGGGTACTGTGGATTCCTTCCAGAGATTCTTCCCAGTTGAATAAGATAATCAAAAAAACATAGGGAAAGAAATATGCTCTAAAGAGTTAGTGGCCCACTGCAACTGAAAGAGCACAGGGGCCACAGGTTAATGGTGGCTGCCTTGCATACTGCATTGTGACATCAGATCCAGGTCATTGTATCAAAGTGCTGCTTCATTTTATGCCACAAATACTGAAGATAGTATCCTCTGATTGGTCTCAGGTGTTAAGCTTAGAATTCTTTCACATATATGTCCTGGATTTCCATGATGGACCCATCACAGCAACTTTCCCAGTAGGGAGGCAGGCTGTGCCCTAATCTCCATCTCTCAGGGATGGTTTGATGATCTGCTGTTTCTGAACCAAGGACAGGACTCCTTGTGGAGTAATTTTCATCACCTGAATAAGGCATGTGATAAAAGAGCTGTCATGCCTGAAATTAACTGATGAAATCCCAGATCTGCTCTTCCAGATGAAAAGTGAGAAGAGATTCTCTGACCAGGGTGAATGACAGATGACCCCAGAGACATAGAGGTCCAAGACTACTGGAGCACAACAGACATTCCACAAGTGGCCAAGTTATCAGTGGAGTCAGAGTGTAGACAAGTTGTCAGGAGCATCATGCCAGAGCCAGAGGTTCTTAGGGCTGCTCCGACCTGACAGGAATCCTGCATCATATATATATCCAGTGGGACACGGTTGTAGTCTGGGTTTGCAAGGGAAACAGGGGAGGATGGATAATTAATAGGAATGTTTTATAGTAGCCATCCATCCAAAGAGTCAAACACAAAGAGAGTGAAGGAAATCTTTGCACAGAGTAAAGACCCAAGGAACCCAGCTGGGAGCCTGGATCCCACAGCAATGTCCTGCATGAGGACAACTGAAGATGTAAAGCCCGTGGCAATGCCTCACACATGCCTATTCCATGCATTTTTGCAGGGAAGGCCCAAAGGTCAGTGTTAGAAGCTAGGAAGTCTGTGCCAGCAGGATGAAGGGTCTGTGCTAGCACCTGAGAGATCTGCACTGGAACCAGGAAGAAGTACTCAAAGTAACAAACATAGCTGCCACAAAAGTTACTATGGCCACCGTGTCTAGTGGCCCATGCCTGTAATCCCAGTGATGAGGAGGCAGAGACAGGATTCCTACGAGTCCTAGCTGCATAACAGACCCTGTACCAAATATATTTTTTAAAAGTCCCGCAGCCCTCCTCAGCAACAGTGAGCTCCAAATAACTTGCAAAACTGAGAACAACCAGGTCCGTGTTAGGAAGGCGAGCATGACAAACCTACAAGACACTGAGCAGTGCAGCGTAGTCCTCCCCAGAGCCAGGAAGCAATGCTCAAAGCAAGGACCACAGCACTCCCAATTGAGCAATAGCCACTCAGTGACAACAAGGTCCCAAGCTCCTCTGACACACAGAACAGCAAAGTACATATCAGCAAGGCCAGCATGACAAGCCATTCCTGAAGAGCCAGCAGCTCAAGGAGAATCAACAGCACCCAAGCAGCACCTCTGCTTTTTATTTTGTTGGCAACAATCCTCACGTGGGCCCCCTGCAGTCAGAGCCATGCTGACTCAGCTTAGTTGGGTGTTACATGTTGACCAGCAGCTGTCAGTCCACCACAGACATGGTGCACACCTCCTGGGATAAGGAATTTATAGTGTCCAATCCTTTTAGCTTTCATATGGAGCTACACTTCAGACAATAAAATACACTATTAAACACCAGAAAGTACACAACACAGTGATATTCAGTATAAGTGCAATGTCATACAGACACAAGGTATGTATAGTTCCAGGATATTTTTTCATACCAAAAAGAGGCCCAGACCCCTAAATCTCCTGCACCATCCTCGGCTCCTCCTTGCTGCACCTGTGGGTTTCCTATTCCTGGTGCATCATGTGTGGGATCGTACAGTGCAGGACACTTTCTGCCTGGCTCTTTTACTGAACTCATTGCAATGTCTGTCCATATTTGAGGATGTTTTATTGATTGTATCTTTTATTGAATCCTATGGCAAAACCTATGACGCATCTCAAGTTCTTGCTCCATTTTTATATTCCTACCTTTTCTGAAAGCCAGAGCCTAACCATCAAAATATAAATCAGGACACACTTGGACTTATGATTGTCATCTAATTTGGAAAGTTTATAGTTGTTGCATCTTCAAATGTTAATCTCATTTCCCTTCCTTCAAAGATTCCAGTTGTAATTACATGACATCAGCTGACACTCTGGCACAAGCCATCAGTGTCATTTTATGTTTAAAACACTACCTTTCGGGCTGGTGAGATGGCTTATCGGTCTAAAGTGCATGTGTCGGGAAGTTTAGGTCACTGCGCAGGGACCACAGCTCGATCCCAAGCCCCACATGCTGCGCTGCCCCCCCTCCCCCAGGGAAGGCTGAGCCGGCTATAACACAAACAAATATGTAATGTGGTTGAAGAAAATAAAATAAACTTTAAAAAATAAAAATAAAAAATAGAATAAAATAAAACACTACCTTTCTCCTTCCCTTTGAGTTTCCCAGCTCAGACCCCACCATATTCAGTGTTTCCCCTTTAGTTACAGCTTTCATTGAGTTCTGGTTTCCATGTGGAAGTTTTAATCTCTAGAAGTTCTACCTGGCCCTCTATAGCATTTATTAATTTGCTAAACTTTATGAAGATATAGAGCATAGTTACAATAACTTCTTTGATACTTTTTGTGTTGTTTTGTTTGGTTTTGGTTTCTGACAGGGAACTCAGTGCTTCTCACAAGCTGATCACACACCTTGCCATCGAGCAACACTCCCAGCTTCTACACCAACTCTTTCTATGTCCTTCTCTAGCAGTTCTAGTACCTGTGTACCTGGTGTCAGGCAACATACATGTTGCCGAGCAACCCCTCAGTCTCAGAGCTGTCACTGCTCACTGCAGTTGGTCCAGAGAATGGGAGTCAGCTACCCAGGTTGGTTTTTCCAGGCTGACACCTTATACAGAGCATTATGTTTCCATCTGCATTGTATGTCTGGTAATACTTTGTTGTGTGTTTTCCTACTCATGAATTTTCCTAAGATTTGTTTTCAATTCAGATAGGTTACTTGTGAGCAGTTCTGTCATCTTAGCTTATTAGAGCCAGGAAGATAGTCACTAGAATAAGTGCCTGCCTGGCAAGCACAAGGTCCTAAGTTCAATACCTGGTACCACAAAAAAAAAAAAAAATCTAACATAAGCCTTATTATCACTCACCTTCCTATGCACTCTATAGGTTATTGTTGCCTATACTCAGTGTTCTGTGACAAACTTCCAGTGAGGCATCCTATGTGGCTGGAGAGTAAGACCCTCTTTTCTGCCACATGTAAATACCAGACTGTCTTTCTTAATGCTTTTGAGTGACTCTGTCCTCAACTGGGATAATTTCCCAGAGTGCACATACTGGCCTGGACCTTAATGAGGAATCAAGAACATGGCTTTTCTCTCACCATAACCTCCTATTTCATTTCCCCCTTGAAAGACAAACTCCTTAAAATTCTTCCTGGGATGTTCAGGGAATAAAGATCACTACTTACAGCTGTGTCCTGCTGAAACTGACAGTAGACCTTACCTCCTGGGCTTATGTGCATGACTGAACTGCCTTGGATGTTGGGGCTTACGGGCTGGGCTGGAAAGAGTCTGACAGGGGTTGTAAAGACATAGTTAGTGTCTGTGTGGGCCACCTGTTCAATGGGAGAAGGTTCTATGAATTTGCTCTGAAAGTATAGGCTACCAGCTGGACCTTCCATTTTGCTTTGAATTAGCCTCTATGAGCTCCATCTTTCCAAGATAAAAGGAGCCTTGAAGGATCTTTTGAAGCCTTTAATGAACAACTCTAACATTAGTTAAGGAAGCAGAGGCCAAATATGAGTAGGGGCAGGGCGACCATAAATGGCCCCCAAAGAGGAAGGAACCTAATGACTTTAAGAAGATTAGATTTTACAGCAGAGCAGATGGCAGTAGGATCAGTGTCCTCACTGTATCAGTGTAGCCAGGAGGCCTGCCCATGAATCTTTTCAATGCCAACCTCAACCTGCTCAGAATTATGTATACAATAGGCAAGCCTTACTGACAACAACACAAACTTCTCCGTGATTGGCTAGCAGGCAATTAAGGGCTGACTGACTGTCTAGCATCACACTAGCCAGCAACTCTAGGCTCGGTGTGCTTGCACAGCTCCAGCCAATGTCACACTTCTCATGGCCTCACGTTATGCTAATGTGACCCAAAGGACAAGGGCAGCCCTTGCATCACAGTATGCAGGATGAGGCTAGGTACCTGCTAGACCTAGGCTTGGGACACTAAAAGTTTGCACCGATGGTCAAAGGGGTTGGAGGATTTCCATTGTCTATTGCCCCAAATACTGAACACTGTCTTTGTGGGACCTAATCTTATTGGATCAAGGGGATGATGACATATTTTTAGGTAAACTATGACTATGAGATCTACAGAAGAATATATGTTATTGGGCCAAACCAACACCATGGCTAATGACGATTTTAAAACAATGGATTAAAAGTTAAGTTCATTTACTGTGGGTAGTGCTGCAATCTAAAAATAAGGATAAGAGAATTAGATCTCCTCCAGGAGATGGAGGTCATGCCCTGCTATGAGAAGCACTTATTAGCTTGTTCTGCCTGGGGATCTTAATGACCTGGACACCAATGAGTATAACTAGTTCGACAGCTGTTTTGAGTAAATAAAGGCAGTAGTGCTGAGAGATTAACAATGATTGGAACATTTTGGCTGGGATAGTTCAAATCACGTATCAAAAGGGCATGTATAGTGGCTATTTGCAGAACAAAGAGAGTCCCAGAAATTAGAAACATTTATGTGAGCTCAGTTCAAATTATGGGTAGATATTCACCTCCGAATCCAGTGTCACAATAGAGGACTTGAGTTCTGAATAGTGCTGTAAGGTTAAAGGAGATCAGGATCTTGGGAGTTGGTCAGAATGTTTTCTGGTCCATATAACAGGCGAGTTATGACAGATCCAGCAGTTAGGCTATTTCTCCTTGTGATAGGAGACCTTTGCTAATTAGTTTTGTTGTCTGCGGAGAAGAAAGCATGGTAAAGAGCCATTACATAATCTAGCAAGAGCCTGCCAGCTGCTGCTCTGCCACGGTCACCCACAGTCAGGGTACCAATGCAAGCAAGAGTTCCAAGACAGGTGTCCATGTGAGCTGCACAGGACAAGGGGTCATAAGTGACTCTACTTGTCTGTACCCCGAGTGATGCTGGAGTCTTGTCAGAGAGGAGCCTCATGTTCCAGGGTGTCACAGGGGTGAAGTTCCTCATTTCAGTAGGCTCTTGCTTCAAGTGGTTCAGGCAAGGCTGGCTTCATGCTAGAAAGGCGAATCCAGGGCTGGGGAGATAGCTCAATGGCATTAGCACCTGCCTGGCAAGCACAAGGTCCTGAGTTCCATACCAGGTACAAAAATAAATACATAAATATATGTATACATAAATATATATTCATATATATATATATATATATATATATATATATGAATGAAAGGTGAATCCAGCTATCCCTGCCACTGTTAGTGTAACAGGTGTGACAAGGGCTGCTGAACAGGGGCCCTTCTGTTTTGGCTTTAATTGACCTGCAAGAGGCCCATATTTCCAAGTTAGAAGGAGCCCTGTAGGAATTTTTTTTAATGTGTTTGGTACAGGGTCTCACTATACAACTTGGTTTCATAGGGATCCTCCTGTTTCTCACCTCCCCAGTGATGAGATTACAGGTGTGTGACATTATGCCCAAACTTGGTGGCCATCTCAGTGCGCCAAAATAGTGAAACCTCAACTTGGTGACAGGAGATCCGAGATCACAGATGACCTGTATCCGTATCCGTATCCATCTCATTCCCTGGGTGTAATACTGCATCCCAGTTATTCAGCAGGAATCTGAGCCTTTTCTTTTGATATTCTATTTATGTTTTTAACTATAAAATTGATTTTCTATGGTATTGTTGTACAACAGCCTCCCAGGTGGTCTGCAGACTACATCGTTATCCGCGTGCTGCTGGGCAGTCCACATGGAAGATGTAGATTCCTTAAGATATCGCGTGGTTCCCAAGAGAAAGAATGCGGATTCTCATACACACAACTAAGATGCTAGTCCTGTGGCAGGCACGTAGGTCTCTATTTCAGTGGAGTTTTTGCATTCTTTAATACCCAGTTAATATATTAATATATACAAATATTATACACACACATGCTCGCCCCTGTACATTTGTACATGTATGTTCAATCTTTATGGGATGCAAGCTGATGTTTTGCCGTGCGTCCATGTCTGTGCCCCCTTGCACAACCCACAGAAGCCACAGTCACGTGACTTTCCAGGAAAGACTTCCTATGCTTAAAAAAACACACACACACAAGCCTTTTTCTTTAATTGTATATGTGAATGTACTTCTGTATGTGGATATGTATGTCTGTATGTATTTAGTACAGGGACTATAAAGGTCTCACTACATAGACAGGACTCCTAGTAATCCTCTTTTGTTTTCAGGCTCCCAAAGATGAGATTACCCGCGCGCGTCACCACGCCCAGTCTCAATGCCTCTTGCGTCCCCGGGGGCAGGGCTAGCATGGCATGCGGAAGATCAAACCTGGTCTCTGCGTCTGCCTAAGCAGGCACTTTAATCCGCTGAGCTATCTGGCCAACCTTTTTATTATTTATTTTAAAGTAAGAAAAAAAAAAAAAAGAAAACCTAAAACAATACAGACATTTAAAACAAGATGACAGGAAATTAACAATGGTTATTATGTTGCATATGGTTATGTTAAAGTAGTGGTTGAGATTGCCAGATATAGCCTTGCAAAGCTGACCAAACCCTTTAAGCACTAACTTCCATTGTTTCCTTTTTTAAAGTGAAGAACACAGCACGGACGATACGCGCACGCCCCCTCGCGGCCCTCGAGATAATTACCTGAGCGAGGAGGCGCGCATATTTCCGCAGACACACTTGTGGATGGTGTACGTGGGCCATATGTGCGTGCGCAGGTGTGCGCAGGTGTGCTGAAGGGCAGCTCCGCCTGCACCCAGCCCTCGTCCTCAGACACCGCCTCCTTCACCGGACCAGCGGCCACAGTCACATGCACCCCAGTGTCATAGACTGGAATTGGTGCTGCAAGGAGCAGGGGTGCAGATCTTCATGCCCCATGTTCACCGAGTCCTCGCAGTGAACCCGGAGCCCAGGTGAGGACTGAGGTGGACAAGGAACCCAGCTCTCAGCTGCGCCAGCACAGCCCAGCCTCAGGGTCAGCTGGGTACTTGGGAAACTTAGGGTCAGTGGGCAGATCTGGGGGGGGGGGGCATCTTCACGGAGAGCGGTTCCCAAGAGACAGCTGGGGTCTCTGCTGGTCTGCTGGATCTCTAGAAACAGCCAGGGGTCCCTGGAAGCAGCTTCAGCAACCTTTCTCCCAGGACCGGTCACTATGGCAGGGACCCCCAGGGATCCAGTCCCCTGGCCTGGTAAAGTCATCCAGCTCCACTGCAGCTTCCTCTACAGGACAGTGGCCCTCCTACCCTTGAGGTCCAGGTGCTCCTGAGGAAAGCCCTCTTCCTGATGCAGCCTTTCCAGAGTGACCTTTTGAGGCCTCAGGTGCAGGAGCCAGACGGGCTGGGTCCGTGTCGGGCAAGGACGGCATAGGTGCTGGACTCGGCCTTGGACTGTGGGGACACCTCTGGAGCTCGCCTCGATGTGAGGGCTCGGTGGTCCAGTTGAGCATAGGTCATCTCCTGGGGGTCCTGTAGTGGGGTCTGTGGAGAGACCAGGTGGGGGTGATAGGGGCTGAGGACCCCTCATGCTGCAGTCCTGCCGCCATGCCATTCCATCCCAAGGCATCAGGTTTGGTCCTGTGACCAGTGGAATGTGGCAGCCATCAGCACATCTTGGACAGGCCTCCAGCTTGCATGCAGGCCCCAGCCCTAGTCACCTCCTGTGAGCACAGCCCCACTCAACTCTCTGCAGCCCCAGACAGGCCGCACTCCAGTTCACCAGCCCAGAGGCCCTGGAGCCCCAGACCCAGGCAGGATTCAAACCCTGCTAAGCGGGCTCTTTGTTCCGCAGTATCCATGACCCATCCCGAGACTTACGGAGGTGCTCTGCTCTCTGCTCTTCGGAGGAGGTCGGTCAGCTGCGGCCTGGTCTGGGGAGGAGGGGGCACATGATCAGGCCTCCAGTGGACGTCGAGGGCGAATGAGACCAGGCTCTGCACCCCACCCAGGACCTCCTAGAACCCTCCCAGAAGCCCCCCTCCCTCCTGCTGACCCACCAAGGCCCCTGCATGCCTCCCCCCTCCCATTTACCTGCTGTCCTCCCCAGGCTAACCCCAGCCAGGCTACACCTGAGGGAGGAGAACAAGCGGATTAGGGTGGGCTGGGGCAGAGCATGGGGAGAGGCGGGGTCACGGGGTGAGGGGACGCACCTCTCCTGAGGCCTCTGCTCCCGGTCCTTCTGTCTGGATGGCCCTGGGGACAGTCAGGAGTGCAGGTGAAGGAGGAGGCTTTGTTCCCAGCACCCCAACAGCCTGCCCAGGTCAGCCTCTCACCCTGAGACCCACCCTGTTTATTCTGACGCCGGCGATGCAGGCAGAAGAGGAGGAGCAGCAGGAGCAGGAGCAGGAAGCCCACGGAGGCACCAGTGAGGAGGTAGAGGTGCTCTGCCTTCAGCCCAGGGGTGGCTAGAGGAGATGGAGCCGGGTTACCAGCAGAGGCATCCCTGGGGCATGCGCAGGACGCACTCACAGTGGGTGCCTGTCACTGACGGCTTCTGTGGGAGACCTCAGTATGCAAAGAGCCTTGGAGCACAGGCACCCCTGCCTCCTGCTACTGCACCGCCATGCTCCACCAATGTCGGGGTGCACCGTAGTCAGCAGCCAAAAGCAGAGCAGGAGCCGCCCCTTCCCAAGGCATCCCCAGGCTCTGAACCCGGAGTCACCGTGACTCACCAAGGTGACTCTCCTCCTCTGGTGTCTCTGTGGCTCTTGGGGAGGTGGAGTCTGGAGAGAGGTCAGAGGCCCGAGCTGCACAGGGAGGTGCTGCGTCCCTCCAGCCCTCCTACCCTCCCGGGCCCTCATCCACATTTGAAATATCTTCTTAAACTTTTGTTTGCTTATTTGGTACAGGGTCTCACTGCACAGCTCAGACACGTAGTGATCCTCCCGTCTCAGTCTCCCCAGTGATGGGATTACAGACGCACACCACCATACCCACTACTGGAGACTGAAACCCGGTCCTTGTGCTTGCCAGGCAGGCGCTTAGACCACTGAGCTATCTCCCCAGCACCTTGTGCCCATTTAAATCATCTACATTTTGTGATCCACATTTTCAAAACAAGATGAGGTGTGAGCGGCTAGGCAGCCACATCCGCCTGGGGTAGCTGTTGTTAGATGTGTAGGCAGAGCCTGGGGCACAGCCCTGAATACCAGGGATTTCACACTGCCTGGTGAGACCAGCTCCTGATGCAGTCTTCTGATGCTTAGCCCTGACCATGAAACTCAACACAGAAAGGTGAACCCCAGGGCAGAGGGCACGTAGTGACCTCCACAGAAGCTGGGCCCTGTTCAGGAGACTGAAGCCTTTGGGGACCACAGCAGGATTCAGAGTGGGGACAGAAGCTTAGAGCCCATCCTTGCTTGGGCCCTTGCCCTGACATCATCCAGAGAGCACACGTGGTCACTGTGCAGCCTGACAGTGCCCCAGGTTGCTGCAGACAGCAGAGCAGGAAGCAGGAGAGCGAGCCATGCCCCGTGCTGGTCCACCCTGCTGGGGGTGGCCACCCCTGGCCCCACCCGCCACCTTGCTTAGCTGACCTCACAGCTGTTCTGTAGGCAGCAACTCTGAAGCCCAGGCAGCAGCAGAGGAGGACGGGACCCTCCTCACCAGACCCTGACCCTAGGACCTCTCTGGAGCTGACCACAGAGGACATGGGCCATCCCACCCCAGAGCTCCTCTCAAAGCACCATGCAACCACGGTCAGGTCCATCTCTGGACCATGAGCCCTGCCCAGTGTATGTGAGGGGCTGTACCAGAGGGGACATATTGCTGGGGCTACCAGGGCTCTGTCTCCTGGAAAAGATGCAGAACACACCATGCCCAGGGAAGACACTTGCTCTCTTGGGGACATATTCCCCAGCAGCTCTGTAGATACGCTGCACGCCTAGGCAGCAGGGTGAGCTCCAAGAGCACCCCACGCTGGTGTCCAGTGAGACCAGGGCTTTAGGGAGTGAGGGGCAGGGAGGCCTAGGGAACAGGCATGCCAAGATGGGGGTGAGGGCTTGTAGTCAGGGTGAGGGGATGGGAGACAGACATGGTCCAGATAGCTGGGGACAAACCTGAGGGCAAAGCTGAGGCTGGGAGCTTGAGGACCTGGGTGACGTCCATACTGGCCACTGTTAGCTCCAGGGTCTCACTGCGGAGAGACCAAGTGGATGATTTCTGATAGATGCAGTGATAACGCCCAGCATTACTCACAGTGACGTGGAATCTGGCCTCCATCTTAGAAGTTGCAGTGTTTCCCGCCTTCTCAGCATGGGAACAGCTCCTCCCAGCAGGACACTCCTCCAGGCGCATTAAGTCAAAGCCGCCTTGGGCTCGGCACACGATGGTCAACATCTTGCTTTGACGTGTCTCGCGGCCTGGTTCTGCAGAGATGGAGGGTGCAGGCAGGCACCCTAAAGGAAGCGGAGGAGGGCCTCAGGGTCCACCAAGTGGAAATTGCCACACACACAGCTGATTTCAGGACACCACTCAATGTTCCTGGTAAACACCAAGCTGCGCAGCCGTGAGCCAATGTGACGTCACGTGTTTCCACCTCTCCCCATGTGATCCCTGTGCACCCGTTTTCACTCCTGCACCCACACAGTAGGGATCCGCAGCCTGGGCACATCCTGGGCCTGGCTTGGGTC
>PVKN010034461.1:0-11830 GCA_004027915.1 Capromys pilorides
CTTAAATACCTGAAATCTTGGTCTCTTAAATGTGTACTGTTTCTAATTTCATATCAATTATTACTATACTCTCTTTAAAACAAACTTTTAAAAAAGTCAAAGAAAAAAAGAGACAAAAAAATGTAAGGTTTATCGAAAGCAAGTAGTAATATTCAAACATATGCCCAATCTTACATAAGTATATCTGCTAATCTGAGTGATAAATGTGATGATAACATAAGTAATATATTAACCATTGTTAATCAGCTATTCTTGGTTTGAAAATCTGTAACATATTACTATTGTATATTGCTCTTTGTTTCTTTGTTTCTAATTTTTGTTCTTGCTTTGCTTGCACTTTTCAAAATTAAATTAAAGAAAAAAATCAAGAGTAAGAAAAAGTCACATAAAATATAATAGCATTTAGTGTTAAAAGTGTGGGTATGAAGCACCTCTGTGAAACTGCTCCAAGACAGGAGATCAGTAACAACCGTGCCTGAGAGAACTCGAAGCAGACATACTGTTTTCTTGCAATGTTTTTACTTTAATACTCTCTATTCTTTCTGGATCCAGGTGTCACATGGAGAAGGTAAGGCTTGATGTGGTTAGGGATATGGCTCAGTGATTACAGTACTTGCCTAGCATACTTGATGGCCCAAGGAGACACACACACACACATACACGCACACACACACACACACACACACACACACACACACACAGTGAAGTTCAACTGTAGAGTTAATGCATTTTTTTCTAGGGACTACATGGTAAATACAGATTAAATTCCTACAGGAAAGTGGATGCGCCTGGGAAACAATGTTGAGTGAAATAAAATAGACCACATGCTTTAATACTGTATTGTGCCTCTCATTTGAGTGAGACAAAGTACAAAAATAAAATGACAAAAGATGGATAGAAAGGGACAAGGGGACAGATCTCTTGCAGTGTGGTTCCTGCATATGGTTCAATGGAACAAGGATGAGGGTTGTGGAAAAGAGAAAAGAGAAATAGGAATAAAGATGTGCTATGTACAGGGACCTAATAACCTCAATTAATGTAAACATTATCATAACATAAGGAAAGACAAATAATATGAAGAAGAATAACAAGTGGGATAGGGGAACTGGAGGTAAAGGGGATTTTAAAGAAAGAAATGTGCAGTAATATGTACATATTACTGATCATTCCCCAAGATGGTTGTAAACTACATGCACTGCAAACATGTGCACATAAAATTAAAAACTAAAAAAGTTTAAAATGTCAAAAAGGAGCCCATGGAGTACAACTGTGTGTTTCCAAAGTACAAGCAAGCATGTGGGGTGAAATTCCTAGTTTTCTGGTTAAGTTTCACAGGCTGCTCATGGCCATCTGTGCCACTCTAATTTCCCTGAATCAAAAGCACAGCAGCGGCTCACTGCTGAAAGCCTCAGCTTTAACAGGGTCCTGCGTCCCTGACCTTCCAGCGGGAGAGCACCAACTGCCCGAGGGTGCTTTCATGGTGACGTGCTCCTGAAAGCATGGTCCAAGTAGCACAGGCAGCACCTCTAGAGCACTAACTGGACATGCACAATCCCAGGACTCACTCATACTTACCCAGTCAGAATCTGCATTTTCCAAGGCTCCCAGGCAACCAGGAGCATGTCAACATCTAAGAAAGACCATGGATGAGCTAGGAGGTTATGTCCCTGGTTACGCTCTGTCATCAAAGTCATGGTCACATGAAACCCAAATCTTAGAGTTGGTCTTACATGAGAGACTTCAATGTGTAGCTGGATACTGAAAACTCCCATGGCAACACCTCCTTCCTTTGTGCCCCCTCAAATTTTACTCTCTGTCCTTATAGAATGGTGTCACTCTTTCTTGACTTTTCATGCCTACTTTGAATTTTCCAAACAAGGGCTGAATAACTGTTAAAGAATGCTAGGAGTATCATTACCTATACTTATTGCACACACACAATACAAAGTTGATGAGTAAAAATTATGACTCAGACACAGTCCAGGAACCTAAATCTAGATAACGTGAGGTTGTTTTCTCTCTCTGAGGAGGCATGTGGGCAGCTTAACCTGAGCTGACTTTTGTTTTATCTGACCCAGTATTGCTATCATTCAGTCTTTCACATTATACTGCAATGTTGGGGCTCTGTGCTGTTTGTGGCAACACTCGCCATGTATGAGGCAGCTTGTGTCATGCTTCCACATTCCCACTAAGGCCACCAGAGAGTATACCACAGAGAGAAGGTGGAGCTCAAGTTCCTTCCAGTCAATTCAAAGCCTCCATCTCAGCTCCAGTTCCTAGCTGTCTCTAGTTAACAGACACACGTACAGGCATCTGAAGGTATCACAAATGCTGCCTTTAACCTGTAAGATAGGTATGATGGGATGCTTAGCACCATACTATCCCTAACATCAACGCAGTCTTGCTTTCCATTGCAGTTCTAACTGACTCTGGCATGTATATCGTACCCACACCCAGGTCCCACAGAAATCAAAGTGAGATCAGTGAGTTACTCTGATGTTTATTTTAATGCTTCTTAGTCCACACAGTTGGTATAAAATCAGAAAAAGCAAAGCAAAAAGATGAAGGTCTGGAGTCTTAGCATCAAAAGGGCACCATATATACATCTGCAGTTGGTGGCCAATTACAAGTCATTGCCAGACAGTCCTTGGAGGCACAGAACATTCTAGACCTACCTAAGTCCTGAGAACTTACAGTCCCAAGAGTCTAGACACTTGTCCTGAAGTTCTGACCATAAGAAAAATGTGGATGTGATAAAGACTTTAAGATTTATTCATTATTGTAATAACAGCAGCCTAGCTAGGTACAAAAGCAGTTATGAACCATTTTATATTACACAAAATTATCTAGGTCTCCATTCTACTTTATGTCATAAAATTGTTAATTGAATTTCCAGTGAGTCATTTAGATGATTAGTGATAATATAAGGAATGGTAAATCCATAGCACCATTTCACAGATTTGCTGTCACTGATTTTTCATTTAGACAAGTGACTGAGATACTCTACCTGCAAGAGCAAGTATTCCAAAGCCACAGCCATGTTTTTGCTGAGGGCTCCACTCTGGGTGTTTTAGCTGTGCTGGCCTAAGCTTCACACAGAGGTTCAGGCAGTGGATGTTTCTGGTGGATACACTGAGTCACCCACAATCTAAGGGCTTTAACCCACTGAGGGCTTATACCCACACTTTGGTTTTCTATGAAGTGGAATGGGAGGGAGGTATCTTATTTCAAATGAAGGGGAAGGGGGTGTATATCAACTTATTTTATTTTGGAGAAAAACTAAAGATCAAGAAACAAAAACACTGAGCTTGATTATACTGTTAGGATGTAAAGTTTCTTAGCTACTTTAGGGTTCAACACGAGGCTGACGGTCAACATAAAAAGCAAACAATACTATGTACATATATGTAAAAAGTGTTATAAATAGGTTTATAAACCATAGATATTATATACATCTTCAATCAACAGCAACCCCCCTCAACTGCTTTCTGTTTGGCTTGGCTGGAGTTTGGGCATTTGGCTAGCTCTTTTTGTTGGCTTGTTTGTGTTTTTCTTATTTTCTTCTTTCCTTCCTCCCTCCCTGGTGTACACTCAGAGCCTCAGACAGACAGTCAGGGCACCTCATTCACGTTTCCGCAAGATCACATAGATAACGCCGCTGAGAAGGGCCAGGGGGAAGGCCACCCAGGCCAGGATGTAGGCGAAGCCGTAGGAGTACTCAGGGTTGGAATGCCACTCAGGGTGCCGCACCGTGTAGATGGCTGCCCCGCTCATCACGCATAGACCTGGGGACGAGAGGGGGGAGTTGGTGAAGGAGAGTTCATGGTGAGGCCACCCTTTTCTGCCACCCTGGATGGTGACAGTGCTGTGCAGGAAGAATATGTCTAAGTCTGGAAGTAATCTGCTCTCTGGACCAGATCTGGGAGAAGGCTGGTGGTTGATATAGAAACAAGGTCAATGAGCTGCTCTCCACTTCTACCTTCCTTGGGCTGTGATCTCTGAGCTCCTCAACACATTTTCTGCCCCATTTCTCTTTCTTTTTCCCACTGTCAATAATCTGTAGGCCACACAGATGACCAGGTGGCCAGTTGGTATCTAAGGTGACCAGTTGGTATCTAAGGTGCAAGATAAGCCTGTCTATCTCTTTCTCAACAGCGCTGGGTGTGGAAACTTCTGGGAACCAGTATACCACTCTCTGCAGAGGGGGAGATATGTGATCTGAAAGCATAGAAGTGAAGCAACACTGCATATACATGACTGGAGTCATGGCCCCGAAGAAGTCCAGAGTGCTTGCATGCCAAATATGCCTAGGATTCCTTTAGCAGGGCTTCCCCGTGAAAGCAGGCAATAACTATGGGCACTTCTGGGCAGACCAGGGAAAGCATAGGAGAAAAGAGGATGACAAGGAAAGGAGGACAAACAAGACAATACAGGTCTGAAGCAAAGCTGCAGAGGAGATCATCAAGGACCAGCTGCATCCCTGCTTGGTGCCCTAGGACTGGATTTGAAGACCAGAGACCAGAAAAAAGATATCTAATACCTACAAAAGTCAAGTCATCCTCCCTGGTCCAGCAAGGCAGCCCTTGATGTGGGCAAAGAAAGGGCCTCCACCTTGGGCCCTGCACAGCATTCAATTCAAGCCCAACAGCCTATGCCCTTGTGACAATCAGTGTCCTTCTGCAGGCAGTAGTTCCATGATGTCAGCAGCATAGCCTGGAGTTGCACAAAGCCTGGTCTGTTCCCTTCTGAAAACAAGGTCTTTGAGAAGCCCTGAGTGACTCTATTATAAACCCAGCATGCCGTGTGGGATTCATGTGGTTCCAAAGCTCCCAATGCCCCAAGCCACCTACATCTAACCTCACTGCCATTTGAGCTGCTATCTTGGTAGACACTGCAACTTTGTTTAAACAAAGTGCAGAAGTGGGACTATGTCACACTAACTACCCTGGTGAGATTGTCCTTCTGTAACTCAAAGGAGAAAAATACCCACTCATTTGGCCCCCATCAAGAATGCCACACAGTAGTCCTAGAACTACTGTGGGATGGAACCCAGGACCTGTTGCTACCTACAGAAAGTTCAGGAGACAAAGACATCTATGTCAAAGGGAAGCCATAGCCAAAGATTGCTGCTCAAGGACAGGAATGGTTTTGATCTACCAGAACACATCTAATGTGGCTTAAGGTCCCGGATGCCTACTGCTCCCTGGTGTGCCTTTCCAAGGAGCTTGTTCTTATCTCTCAAGCACTGTTAAAGTTATCTGGTGCTCTATGTTGCTTATCTAATAAGGGTATGCATCTAAGGAGGGGACATATGCATAAAAGAGAGCAATCTGTGTTTTTTTAATGTATTTTATTTTATTTATTTGTTTTTATGGCCGGCTCAGCATGCCCTGGGGGTGGCACTGGTGTAGCATGTGGTGCCAGGGATAGAACCATGGTCCCTGCGGTTGCCTCGCTTTCCTAAGCAGGTGCTTTAGACCACTGAACCATCTCACTGGCCCAGAGAGAGCAATCTGTTAACAGGGCAAAGAGGCCAGCACAATGTTGGTGTGAGCTGGACTTCTGCATGGGGCGTCTGATGGGCTGCTAGTAGGAAAATTTGCCTTGGTGGCCATCTGGATCAGTTATGCCCTGATTTCCCTGACCAAAAGGAAATGGCAAGTTCCATCTTTGATCAAAAAGGCCAACAAGAGGCAGAATACACAAGCACAGTGACTAATGGACCCTAACAGAACCTCAGAAACAACGAAGCTAAGATTAACTTCAAAAGCAATAAGCATAGATACTTATAAACCCAAGTGAAGAGGCACATTTCATTGTTGTTAGGAGGCTGATGTTTTGCTAAATATATCCCTATTACTAGGCTGCCTGCATGTTAAATAGCAGATATGCTCTGAAGTACAGAAAAAAAATGATTTTTGGATGAAGTAATCCTCTGTCTGAATCCCAGAGCATTAAACGTCATGCAACAGTAATCCCAAAAGCCAAACATTCTTCCTAAAAGGTGAATGTGATCAACTTTCTCAGCAACCAGTAGATGGACATGTGTCATCAAGGTCCCTATGAGTCAGTGAGGTCCCTCACAGAGCCAGGTGTTCTGTTATCCCAAATGCTTAGCAACCCATCCACTGGGTTGACTGAGAGTGTCTTGATTTTGGAAATGCAGGTCAGCTTTAAGTGGAAGGACACTGAATCTGTGCACTGCTCCAGATACTAAAAGCACCATGATAAATAAAACACTACCCCTGCTTTCAAGAGGTACCTGTGCAAAAGATATATCCATAGCTTGTTTGGATACCACGTGATATAATTTCAAGAGAAAGAAATGCCCAGATGCCTTAAGGTGCTGAGTCCACATGGAGGGTGGGGATACAAGCCTGGGGAGATGATATTGGAGCTGGATGGATAAGTGGTGGCTAGGTGAAGAGAGGCCGGAAAGCATCCCATAGAAAAGAATGAGAGTGAAGATAAGAGCTTGAGAACACATGATGGAAACAACATGCTGATAGTAACAGTCTTGTATGATAGGGAGGCTACCAAGCTCACTGAGATCCATGAAGGAGGTTGTCCTGAAGGCACATTAAGGAGGCTGTCTCAAGAAGTCTGGGGCATGGTGCTTCAGCATGGGTGAGATATAATCGCGTGTATGCTGTGATCAGAAAGATCACAGAAGCAGGCAGGGAAAGGATTTAGTGTTAGGTACAAGGTAGGAGGCCAGAGGGTCTGAGGAGGCCTTTGTACAGTTCCACTTATGTAAGAGAGTAGAGAGAAAAGAAACAGGATTAACACCTCTGGAGCATGACACACAATGGCAATAGTCGATGGTTGCCATTGTCCAGGGCAAGGGACAGAGGAACACTGGGTGGGCCCCAGTTGGGAATGGCCTCCCATCTGGGCAGCATAGGCAGCAGAGGACACAGGATGCCCATGGCATATAGTTTCAAGGAGGAAACAGTCAATGCTTTCTGAAGCATAAAAAGAGAGCCATGATTTAGCTAATTAAAGACTTCAGTGTCCTTGAGGACTCTACATTTCCATTTGGGAAGCAGGGATGGGAGCCAGGATGAAATTAGTTAGAAAAGGAAGATCCGGCATGACCAGCAGAATGAGTGGTGGATGAGAGACACAGTCCTGTGGTGGTTTGATGAGTGCTTCTGCCTCACTCTTGCCTCACTCCATAGGCCAGGGCACAGGTGGGCCATGGAGAGGCTGGAACACTTGTCACCTTTTCAGGATAGGTCAGCAGGCCTACCTCTCACCTCTCACTTCTCACCTCTCACCTCTCACCTCCATGGAGCTTCCTCTGCGCTCTGGCCCTGTGTCCATCCAGCTTACCACCTCTGCCTAGAGGCCCCCCAGTAGCACTACTGGATTCCCATCTGGGCATGGCCAGGGGAATTCCTTCCTGGGCAGGGTTTCTAAACATGGTATTTTCTTCATGCCAATTCAGAATCACCTGGAACAGAACATGACTCATGGTGCTTTCATTAATCTCCACCCAAATTCTTTTGTTTAAATGTCCTGTGTCTGTACCAATCTAACTAAAATCCAAAAAATAAAACTAATGGAAAAGGTTGCACTCACTCAGGCATCTCTTTCTACTATCTTTTTGATCACAGTGACTATACAATTGACCTGGACTGGATTTCACCAAGGCAACGTAATTATCTAATCACTCAATGAACAGTTATTCAGGAAATCTTACTATGTGCCTGTATGGAGCTATTTTCTGAGTATAAAGCATCAAATAAAACAAAGCATGCAAATCTCTGCAAACCAGGGAGCATTCTAATGACACAAAGAGCTTTAATCCTAAGGAAGGCAGAGACAACTCCTACACTAGCCCAAGAGCCCCATTAACCTCTTTACTGCCTTTCCTGTAACCGGGTGTGTATAATTGAACCATACGGACCACAGCTGATATTATAGAGAGACGCTGTGCACAGCCTACTCTGAAAGAACATCTTTGGAAACCCTACAGGGATTCTGGAAGCTTCCATTTAAGATGCTTCATTGCTTTGAGAAAGATTTGCCATGCATGAACTCTAGCTGCCATGGAAGCATTCAGACTTTGCACCCCACAATCATAAGTTACTTTCCCCTGCCCCTTCTTTCCTCATTATCTCTCCCTCTTTTCTTCTCTTCTTTATCTTTTCCCTGTCTTTTTCCCCTTCCCTCTCTCCATTCCTCATCCTATTTTTGTCCCCAGAAATTGGGGCGAAAAGAGACAAGGTTGAATCAAAATTGCTACAGGCTGACAAAGTCCAGAAATCTCTAAGTAGAGTCCCTCACCTTAGTTCACAACCTTAGTGGGAATACAACAATTTCCAATGAACATTTGGGAGATCCTTGCTTCCTAGGAGGCCAAGATTCTGATCAGTTGACCGGAGCACATCAGTAAGCACAGAAAATTCTTAGGACTTGGAAATTACAACTGCTGTCTTAGCTCAACATTTCTTAATCCAAATAACTTCCTATTTGAAGATAGGCCACTCAACTGACAAACTGTTAACTGAAAATGAGGTCTCATGAGAGATAAGCAGCTAGATTCAAAGGGGATAAAGGAAAAACAAATAATGTGTTTTAAAATTCGGAGAGATTTATAGCAGAATAGAAAATGCTTACACTAAGCTCAAAAGAAAATAAAATTGATGGGGTAAATTTGAATTAGCAAATATACTTGGGAAGTAGAACATCTCCAGACCCAAGACCTTCTGACTGAGTTGAAATACAGTATTTTATCAGATAGCACAGTTACATGTGCACCTATCTCAGAACCTCTGAGTTTTGATCTACAGTGAATGTTGAAGATGTTGTGCTAAGAAGATACAGTGAAAAGAATTTAAAGCAGAACTATCTCAGGGGAAAGAAGAAAGGAGAAGATCCTACCTATTATAAAAGGCCCTTTCTACAGTGACTTAGGTCTTCTTCTTGCACTAAAAGAGCTAAACATCTTGAGTATTAGAATGTTGCATTTATATGTTTAGTGAAAAGGGGCTGTTTAGTTTATTTCTTTGCTTCAGGAAAGGGAGTGCTCTGGTTGTAGAAGAGGTCATCAATATTCACCTCAGGCTGTGCCTTTCTGTACCAGCATATAGCTGCATCATGAGTCTATCCAATCTCCAAGGACAGATGGGCTCTTTCCAAACCTCCATTGATTGTTCCTAAGAATAGTGGGTAATAATACTGCATATCTATGGGTGATCTGACCACCAATTAAAACATGATAGCTCAGCAGACTAGCCACCTGCTTAGGTAAGCATTGGGACTGGGGTTTGATCCCTGGCACCATATGCTATGCCAGCCCCACCCCTGGGCACAATGAGTGGGCCACTGAGTCCTGATGTGGTGGCACATGCCTATAATCCCAGCACAGGGAGGCTGAAAACAGGAGGATCACTATGAGTCCAAGCTACATAGTGAGACCCCATACAAAATACATATAAATAAAATAAAAAACATGAGATGCTCTATTCTTTGCTATGCAGAAGGTCAGAACTGAGAACATCTCACAACCCCAAGTATAATTTGGTACAGATGGGATTTATGACCTTGAACCTGAACTATAGAATCAACAGCTCTGTCTGCTTCTAATTTCCTCTATTACCCTGAAAATTCAGCCAATTAGCAGGAAGCCATTTAGTGGAAAGGTAAGAGTCAATGAAGCAAGACATTGACCAGAGTCTAGAAATAGATTGGAAGATATCCTCTCCATAATAGAAGTTTCTAGTATTCTGTACACTGTGACTATGAGCAATCTCTTGAACCCAGAGCAGGAAAGAGATGAAGGAGACCTCTCTTGTGTTTTCACTGTCCCATATTTGACAGTGGTGGCATGTTGCATAAGAGTATCAACATGAAGATACCAAGGGATGACAACAGTAAGTGCAAGACCAATGGAATCTAAGAACTGGAGAAAACAGGGTAAGAAATTCTCACTGTGACTTCATCACTGCTCACAGGTTGAAGACATGCCTGAGAACAACAGCCCTTGGCACATGAGTATTGATCTCTAAGTGGGGATGATTTCTTAGGGCACAGTGTAAGAACAGAACAAAGTCCTCAAGACTGGCCTTGGCCAGACTGATATCCTCAGTATTTGTCTCTGATGATGTATAGCTTCATTCCTGGTGTCAAGTCTGGCCTGGCTGGTGATATTCCTATCATAGCCTCTAAGTCCTCTTTCAAATTCACCTTACTCCATAGAGAGCTCCAAGTTCAGAGATACACATGTACATGTACACATATGTACATAAACAAATGCACATACACACATCTGTACTTTACGAAAAACGTAAATCAGATTCACAAGTAACTGTCATTCGGGGGCCACATTCTTGGCTGGACAGCCCCAACTCCCCATGGACTTCATTACCCAAAACTTACCAGCAAGGATTTGGAAGATTCCAGTGAGGTAAAAGCGGCCTCCTTTGGTGAGGGTGAAAAGCTGGCAGAAGAACAGGAACAGAGAGAGGACGCTGAAAATGACGGACAGGATCATGGTGGCCTGGACAGACTGCAGCCATTCTGAGGGAAAAGACACTTGATTAGAAAAGCCAGTCAGAGGCCTGTCACAATATGAGTGTCACCCAAGGAGTTAGACTGCCTAGTGACACTGTCCTCATGGGAAGAAGCAGTGTATTCCTTAGCAGAACTCAGGTAGTCTGCTTTATGCCTTAAAATGACATTTTGTTTCACAGTTTCTTTCCTGTTTAACTGTGGACATTTTGACAAAAAGCTAGAAATAAATTATAATCCTGCCAGTAGGAGTTAACCTCAATGTGGAATACATTGATATCTTCAAGGTTGTTGCCAAATATAATACTTAAGTATCAGATGATCTCTGACTTATGATGCCTTGACACAAGTTTCTGACTTTTATAGTGGTATAAAAGTGACACGCAGTGAAAACCATACTTCAGCTTCTGATTGTGGATGTTTTCCTGGGTTAATGGTATGCAGGATGATTCTCCCCACAAGGCTAGGCAGTAGCAAGAGCCACAAGCTCAGTCACACTCCTGAGTGGAAACAACCAACACTCTAGAGCACTCTCTTGCTAAGTGGGATGTGAGTAGGTTAGGGGAATCAAAAGTATTCTTGATTTACAGTTTTTTCAACTTATGATGGGTTTATGGAGACATAACCTCGAGGTAAACCAAGGAGTATGATTTGTATACGTGTTAGAGAACCTGATTCCTTCCCATGCTCCCCTATTCCTGCTTGCCCTTGATCTTCAAATGGCTGATGAAACCCCTAGTGTATAGCCCAAAATAGAATGATTTAAGCCCACCATTGAAAATAGTAGCATTCTCCAAAGAGATCATGGGGATGGGCATTGGAATCCAAACTAGTTTTGTACAAAGCTGGGAAACCATGCTGAGGATGAGACGTAGGCTTTACATAAAGAGGAACTCTGCTTGCTCAGCTGAGCCACATCTTGTTTTAAGTCAACCTTGAAGATGGCCTTCAGCCTCAGGGCAAAGCAGCTTGTGCTCATCCAAGTCACTAGCTAGGAGATGGGCTCACGTGTCCTCATCTTTCACAAGCCTCCAACCTCTGACCAAACTTCAAAGCTTCCAAGTAAAATTCAGGCACAGAAGAAGGCACCACCTGTGCTTTCTCCAGTTCATCATCTAAACACAAACCAACGTCCTTTCAGGAGGGAAGAGAGTTAAGGAAATGCTCTGAGATGAGCACAATAGGTGGAACCATCCTGTCCACCTAGACCGGGCTGCATTTAGCTTTTCCCTGGGTGAACACTGGGGGAGCAGTTGCCCTCACTGAGGAAGAAAAACTGCAGCAGAGAGACTTATATTCTCAGCTCATTACC
>PVKN010034462.1:0-11791 GCA_004027915.1 Capromys pilorides
AACACATTCAGTTTAAGAAAGGATCCCCAAACTCCTGACTCTCTCCCACCTCCCAGGCCTGATTCTTCTTGCCATTAATCTGTGAAGGTGTAGTGGATTGCTAACTGGTGACTGACTTGTTACACCCAGCTGAATTGAACAAGTGTGGTGCTGGGTGGCAGAGGCCCACCTGAGGATTGTTGCCAACGGCATAAGAGGAAGAACTGGCGAAACTCTTGAGAGGCTGATAGTGAAGATGTCTGGAGAAGCTGCGGGGTTCTCCTGGGCTATTTTGCTAGAGGATGTTGTCATTGTGGCTTTCCTCATGAAATTGGCTTTTGTTGGGGGAGGAGCTCGGGGCATCATTGTCATTAAGAATGGCTACAGTTCATTTTGTGGGAGCTCTGGTCCTCATCATTTTTTTTTTTTTTTTTACAAACTAGGAGTTTAATATAAATACAACCAGCATAGAAAAACTCAAAGCCATATACAAACCAAAATCAGAATGACAACTGGTGGGATAGAAGGACATAAGCTGACCCTTTGGCTCAGCCAGTCCCCCAAATAAAAAAGATTCATGCTAAGTTTGGGGGTAAAGGAGAGGGAGTGATATGGTATTCTGTTGTACAGGGAATGCCCAAAGAGAAACCAGACTGGAGTCAGTGAGACCCTGGGTTCAGGGCAGAAGGGCAAGGTGTCTCACCAGAACTTTAGCCAAATCTGAGCAATCCTCAGATGTTACTTGGGCACTGCCTCACTCCCATTCATCCTCTGAGGATCAGCTAGCTGCTATCCAGGCCTGCTGGGCTGAAGGCTGACACAAGCCCTGCCTATGGTTCAGGCTGCCTGTGGAGAGAGGCAGGAATCACTGCTTAATCATAGAACCTGCCTCAGCATCTGAAAATCGTGCAGATTCACCTGCAGATTCACTCAGTGCCTCTAGCAGCCCTGCAGACACAGCATCCTTGGCTAGCTCCTGTGCATCCTGCCCATCTGTGGCCAGCACGACCCAGATGAGCCCACTAAAAGGTGCTGAATGCCCAGGGATCACTACCTGGTACTAGAAGCGGTACCAGCCAGCAGGTCCTGCACCCAAACATTTGGTCAGGAATACTGGGCTGCCCAGCTTCATTTGTTGACACAGCAGCTGCAGGGCAGCCCAAGCACCATGGTACCCCAGCTTGGCCCTGGCCAGGACTACTTGGCTGCCATCTGGCTGTAGGCACCGAAGTGAGGGACCCACAAGCTGCTGGTGGAGCTGCTGCTTTAGGTCTGGCTTGAGCCACTCCACAGCCACCTGTTCTCCACAGAGGCGTGACTGACCTTCTACTAGGGCCTTTTTAGCCATGGAGGCGACGCCGTGCGAGCTGAACTAGAGCAGCGCTATCTGCTTGAGCTGCAGGCCGGGACTGGGCAGCAGCTGCGCCACCTGCAGGCCGGGTCCCAGTGGCTGCAACGCCAGCAGCAGCATGTGAGTCACGCCCAGCGGCAGGCAGCCCATCCACGCTCAGCTCGCACTTGTTCGTGCTGCAGCGGGCGAGCAGCGGGCACGGCGGCCGCAGAGGGTGGTTGTGCAGCGTGGTAATGGCCGCCTGGGCACCGCGCCGCGAGCTGTAGCGGGCGTGGGCGTAGGCGAAGCCGCGGTTCAGGCCGCTAAAGGTCATCATCAGGCGCAACTCGTAGAGCCGGCCCACGCGCTGGAAGAGAGGGATCAGCTGGTGCTCGTACACGTTCTGGGGCAGCCTTCCGATAAATACCTCGGAGCAGGCCGGCAGCAGCTCCGGCGGGCTGCCCACCCAGCCTGGGCGTGGCTCGCCGTACTTCCTCTGCCCGTTCACTTGCACTAGGCGGACGCCCGTCCCCCTAATGGATGCCTCCAGGGCCGCTTTATTTTCAAGATTCACTCTCTCACACCATTGCTCACATTCGAGTTTGGACTGGATGGCTGTGCCTCTGTCTCGCCCCTACCCTCTTTATAAATCCCTCCTCTTCCTCTTCCCCAAGCCCTAGGCCTCTGGAAACTTCTCTACCCTCTGCCCCCAAGTGCCTCTGATCCTCATCTTGAGCATCACTCCTTGGCTCCAGAGGGAAAGATGAGGCACTGCTCAGGCTCCTAGAGAAGCTTGTCATGTCGGCTTTCCTGATGGGAACTCAGCTTTCCTCAGCACTGGAGGAGCTTGCGGCCTCACTGTTCCTGAGGATGGCTGTGGTACCTTGCGGGGGGGTGGGGTGGGGTGGGGGGTTCTCTTTCTTACCTGGAATATTACTTCCTTGCTGTAGTTCAGATCCCTCAGCCTGCTAGCCCAGATCCTTTATCCCGCTGGCATAGGCTTCCTAGCTTCCCCCACTTTTCTTTCTTTTTTCTTTTTTCCAGAACCAGGGATTAACTCTGGACCTTGTACTTGTCAGGCAGGCACTGAAGCCACTGATCTATCTGCCCAGCCCTAGCTTCCACCACTGACCTTTGGGCTCTTCTAGTGCACATTCGCGTAGTGGGCCTTTAGAGACATTGCCATGGTCTCTAGGCCTCCAACTGGACTTGTGGGAGGCATTGTTATGGGCTCTAGGTTTTCAGCATGACTCATGCAAGATATTAGAATCCAGATTCTCAGCTGGGTTCTTTGGTCTTTAGTGTTTGGACAGATCTCCTGCACTCTTTGTATATGATTCTTTGGGTGATTACAAAATAATCTTATAAAATATGTCTTACATTGTATTCTTTCCCTTGCAAAAAACTACAAACCACAACAGGAGGGGAGGGAAGTACTTTGATTAATGCGTAAATTATTGCTGAATAATGGGTACAGGTTTTAATCTGTTTTATAAGTGCATTGCTCAAATGCAAATGTAAGCTATAGGAAAACTACACACACATTGTCCCTTAAGGGACAATCGGATGCATCTATCATCATGGAGCCTCTGGTTCCCCTCATTTATTTTATTGACCATAAACAGATAAAACTAGATCTGGGAGGGCTCGCCAGATAGCTCAGCAGACTAAAGTATCTGCTTAGAGTGCAGTGGCCACACGTGCAGAGCCGACCCTGCACCCAGGGCTGCTCAGATGCCATTGAGACTGGGTGTGGTGGCACGAGCCTGTAATTCCAGCACTTGGGAGGCTGAAAATAAGAGAATCACTGAGTTCAATCTATATAGTGAGACTCTACACACCCTGTTGGCCCTGTACTAAAATATAAAATAAAAAAAAAAGATCTGAAAAGTTTTCAGATGACCCTGAATAAGTATACTGAGGTCATTAGGAGACTTATACAGGCTTATGAAATAGAATAAAAGTATATAACATTCTTAAGTCAAACATTGATTTCTAATGAGAGACAAGCAGCACTACAAACTGCTATTGCATTTAGAGATAAATATCATTTTGTTAATTTAGGAAGCCAGAAGATAGGTAGCCAGGGGAACAGCCAGTACTTTCTTGATCGCAAGCAGTCCCCACACAAGAACCCTACTGTCCTACCAACCAGATGGGAGATAGGAATAGGAGACAGCTTCAGGCATGTGTTATTGAAGGTCTAAGAAGTTTGAGAACTAGGCTTTCAATAACTTTGAATTGTTAATATTCATCAAAAGAAAGAGGAGAATCCCTCTTGGTTCATTTTAGATCATTCTATTGCCTTTTAGATAATTTACAAAAGATATTGATCAAACATATATCTCTGGCTCCTGATTTGATAGACGACAGATTATTCTTAAAGACAAGTTCTCTCAGTATATAGTGAGAATTGCCTCCTCAGTATTTTATAATCAAGACCAAGACAAGGCCAAGAGGAGAAAACAAAGAGACAAAGAGAACTGGCTGCCTTGGTTGTGACCTTGAAAGGAATCGATCCTAAATCTAATTTCTGGGATCCAAGAAGAGCTCAACAACTAAACTTATGTGCTACTGCTGCAGAAATTCAGGCCACCTTAGGAAGGACAGTGACAAACAGCATCACAACAAGAAGCTCCTTAACCCATTCCCTGATTTCACAGGTGACCCTTTGGAATCAGACTGCCTGCTGAGGAGTGGTTCCAGGAATCAGACTCATCTTACTGGCTACTCCAGCAAGACTACAGGGTACTGGGCTGCCTCTGCCTTCTTTTGTCTGGACTGTCATCTCCAAGGAGAAGCCCCAGGTAAACATGAATGTAGAGGAAAAAGAAACCAGCCAATTGCTAGGCACTGGTGTGAAACTCTGATCCTTCTTTTCAACCCTGGCCTTCTTTCCACCTTCAGTGAAAGAAGTCACTGGAGAGGAGATAACTCACCATTTCTGACAATAGGCTGTAATTGGGATGCCTTTCTTTTCTCTCATTACTTTTTATTATGCCAGTTCCCCTTTTGGGGAAGGATATCTTATCATGCTTGAATATACATGTACCCAGGTCAGCGATGCTGCCTCCCCTCATGGAGACAGGTAAATCCTAAAGTATGGGCGACTAAACATAAAATAGGTAGAACAAAAAGAGCTTCCCTCATGCAAATGCATCTCAAACACCCTACCTCACTGGTGGCAATACATAAGGTCTGAAGGTAAAAAAGTACTATTGCCTATAGTGGATATCTTAAAGGCAGGAGGTCTACTAAAGCATTATAATAGTGCTTCTAAAACTTCCATCTTGAGAATTCAAAAACCCATGGGGAGTGGAGGTTAATATAGGATCTCAGTTGTGTAAATGAGGCCAGTTGTACTAATCCAACCAGTGATAACCTGTATACTCTCCTTTCTCAGATCCCAGAAGATGACAGTTGTTTTTCAGCACTAGATTTCAAAGATGCCTTTATTTGTATTCCTTTACATACAAATTCTCAGGGATCTTTTGACCTTTAAAAATCCTCACAATCAGGTTTCTTAGACTGTGCTCCCTCAAGACCTCAGAGGCAGGCCTCAGCTTTTTGGAGCAAGTGCTTCCCCATGAGTTTACAGTTATAAACATTCCCAAGTCAGTCCTACTACATGTTACGTGTCCACCAAAAGAGCTCTCTAGCCAAGGCACCTATGCTCTGCTACATTTTCTAGCAGACAGAACTTGTTTTGTTTTTTGGTACCAGGGCTCAAACTCAGGACCTTGTGCTTGCCAGGCAGACACTTATGCAGCTGAGCTGTCTCCCCAGTCAGACAGAGCTTATAATGTCTCTAAATCTAACAAAACCTTGCAGCCTTGAGGTAAAATACTTTGGCTTTATCATGCCTAAGGAAAGCCAAAGGACTGGGAAAGAAAAACTTAAACCAGTACTCTGCTTCCCCCAATCCAAGATTCTAAAACAGCTCAAAGGCTTCTTAGAAATTACAGGCTTTTGTTGTTTTTAGATTGCTGGATCTAGAGAAATCATACAGCTCCTCTACAAGCTTATAAAAGAAGCATAAAAAGCAGAGACCCCTATTTTAATCTGGCTTGGGAACTACATTCCCAAAAGCTTAAACAAGCACTTCTGGATGCTCCAGCATTGAGCTTACTGACAGAATGCTGTTTCAATCTATATGTTGATAAAAAGCAGGGCATGGCTTTAGGAATGTTTATGCATGACCAGTAACCTGTTCAACAACCTGTAGGGTATCTGAATAATGAATTAGACATTATAGTAAAGGGATAGCCTGTGTGCCTTAGAGCTGTGGCTGCATACAGCTGTAAGGGCCCTGATGGACTCACTGATGAATTTCTACAAGACATTTAGAGAAGACCAAATACCCTACTTCTCAGACTCTTTAATGAAGTTGTTTTGGGGGGCCAGTGAAGCTGGAAATTGAGCAAATGTATAAGAGCAGGATGAGGTCTCAGTGCCTAAGCAATCAAGCTACCTCCGTCCTGAGAAAAACATCATGCCTGGTCAGTGTCAGCTATTAGTCACTAGATAACCTCACGTCATGTGTTACCAACCTTGCAAAGGTATAAATAAAGGCCCCAATATAGATTGAAGGGTCATTTTGCCAATCAGGCTTAGGGCCATCATGTGACCCAGCTCTTGTCTTCTTGTCTATCTTCCTTATTCCTGCCACCATTTCTCCCTGGGATACTGAAGATACCAAGAAGTCCCAACATTTGGCACCCAAACAAGATACCTGGTAGGAGATAAGGGGATAGCAGGAACACTTCCAAAGAGCAAGTAACAGGGGAGGGAAGTGAGTTGGTTAGAGCCGGCATTCGGCACAGGCATGCATTAGTAGCCAGAGAGACAAAGGAGCTTGAAGCGAAGCCAAAAGAAAAAGTTAGAATTACTTGTAGTTAAAAATAGAACAAATAGACACAAGGATCACAGAGGTATAGGTATGTAGAAGCGGTTTTGGTATGCTTGATTCCTGTGTTTTTCCTTTCTGGATTCTGGCTTTTGCAACCACAAAGGATTTGACTCAGGGTGCTCCTTTAATATCAAGTCCCAAACCTGAATGGGACAAGGAGGATGAAACAAAGATACAACAGATAGAGTTTAAAATCTCTAGCTTTGCTCAGTTAGATAAAAAAGGAAAAAATTCTTTTAAATTGAAGCAGTTGGGGAGCTGGGGAGATAGCTCCGTGGCACAAGTGCCTGCCTGGCGAGTGCAAGGTCATGAGCTCGAACCCCAGTCCTGGAAAAAAAAAAAAACAGAAGAATTAAATTGAAGCCGTTGGTTCCTAGCAGTGTAGTGGTACCACTCGGGGAGGGGCACAGGCCAGGTTCACAGAGGGCCCAGGGCCTCAGTCCTACCTAGGTCGACCCAGCTGGGATTTCCCAGCTGCCTGTGCATCTGTGCACCTGGTCCAGCCATGGTGGTTGGCACACACCACCAACTACAGGCCTGTATGCCTGGAGATAAGTAGGAGAGTTGTGACTATGGAGTGCCATGGCCTCAGCATTCCCAATATGTGTTGCTGCCATCATAAATTTGTTCACCTCAAAATAGTGTCTCTGTGTAAAATCTAGACAAAAACGAAACATCCAGTGATTGGAGCCAGAGCGATAGCTGACACACATAGTGGCTGCGTGCAGCAGCAGTGACTATAGGCCATAGCCCCCATGTTGCTTGGAGAGGGGGAATGTGGGTAAGGTAGCCCATTCTCAGTACTAACAGTTCTTCCAGGTCCAAGGTGATAGAGTCAAGGCAGCAATCAGAGGCAGGCCCCTAGTACAAAGAGGTCCCATGTTTTGCCTGTGTCAGCAATGTTAATTATCCAGGGAAACTCAAAATACTGTTTAAATCACTCTGACTATTGTATCACTCAATAGGTCATTCTGTGTTTGACAAAAAATTTTAAATTATAAATAATAAAAATGATGCGTTGGGTTAAAAATAGAAATTAATTAGTAAAGGAAAAAATAATTTAAAGGGCATTCAAATACAAGTGCAGATGGCCTCCAGGTAGGGCAGCTACTACAGGTCTGCAGGAACAAAGGTGCCAGACTTCTGACGTGGACAGATACAAAGGGCCATTCCAGCAGGAATAGAGCCTCACAGAAAAGCAGGAAATAAAGTGGCTCTCTCACTCCATTACAATTGACACTAAAAGAAAAGCCTTTACATTTTCCCTTTAAGGTAAAAGGTTATTTCCATCCTCAAGATAAAAATGGCCTTTACATTAAAAAATCATATTTCCTAAGATTTACAACGGTTGGGTTATTTTAAAAGATTATTTAAAATTCTTTTGATTCCTAATAGGATTTATTGCTTGTTTTATTGTCCTAAATTAAAATTAGTATAAGAAAGTTTTGTGGGCTGGGAGATAGCTCAGTGGCATAAGTGCCTGTCTGTCAAGGGAAAGGTCCCAAGTTTGATCTCCAGTACCACAAAAATAAAGAACAAGTTTTGATAATATGAAGGTTTTGGAGTGTGATGTAAAAGCTGTGGGGTGTAAAAAATACCTTGATTTTTACATCTCATTTAAATGGTGATATGGCCTAGTTGTAGCCTCCAAAGGGGAGGTATAAGCTATGATAACTTCTTCATATTCAACCAACAAAGGTGCCCCAAAGGTTGTTCAGATCAACCTTTCATGATTTTCAAACTTTATTTGGTAATATGACTTGGCTCCATCCAGCTTTTGGGCTAATTTCTCTGGTGTTATTTGCTGTCGTTGTCTTTCTTATAAGATAAGTCATATTAGGGTAAGGGAGGCTATGTGATGGCTTCCTCTTCCAAACTATAGGATACAGGTTTCTCACTGTACAATCAAACTTGAATTACAAAAACCAAAGGAGGAATCGCTCCAACTTCACTTGTCAATATATACTATTGGGCTGGCCAAATAGCTCAGTGGATTAAAGCAACTTCAAGCAGGTGCAGGGGCCAGGGGCTTAATCCCTAGGCCTGCTGTGCAGGCCCGGCCCCCAGGGCTCCCTGAGATGGCAATTGAGACTGGGTGTGGTAGCACGAGCCTGTAATCCCAGCTCTTGGGAGGCTGTAAATAAGGTGGATCACTACAAGTCTGATCTAGTAGTGAGACCCTGAACACCCTGTCCCTGTAGACCCTTCCCTAAAAATACATATATATATATATATATATATATATATATATATATATATATATATACACTAATTTTAAAAATTTTAAAAAAGATGAAAATAGTGCAATGGAATGGTAATTCAATCAAATAAAACAAACAAAAAAGCTAGTCTGGGGTAAAGGGTATGTTTGTTTTCCCAGAAAATGCTTAATAACCTATTTGGGTATGCAAATGTGCCGTTAGGTTGTATCATAAAGCCAGATCTGGAGAAGTTAACTACCATGAGGCTAGATTTGATGTGAGGCCTACAGAAGATACTGACAAAATGATAATCTAAAGTCTAACGAGGTGATAGAATATGTAGAAATAACTGAGGTGAAAGTTATCTCAGTAGTTGTGACAAAATAAAAAGAATGTATGGTAATTTTAGATAAAAGATTCTGTTCCTTCCAATATTTTTTGATAAGAAATCTCTGCTGATAAATGATAAAATCTGACTAGCCTACTTATAAATTTTAAAAATTGTAATAGTTAGTATAATTAAATTTGGTTAAAAATATATTTGAGTGCACTTGATTTTGTAAAGACGTTTGTGTGTTCTGTGTATTTATGTGTTTGTATGTCATTCTGTGCACAGCTATTCCTCCTTTTATTTGAATGCAAATCTTTTCTCTTTTTTGATCATTTGTTCGTAATACAATTTGTGACACATAGTTAAAAGAATGTTTTTTCCAAGGTTACCAGCTGGTCTAAGTGATATCAAAATTTATTCACTCACATGTCATCAAAAAATTAAGCTACTTAGGGCCGGGGAGGTAGCTCAGTAGAATAAGTGCTTGCCTGGCAAGCGCAAGGGCCTGAGTTCAATCCTCGGTTCAAGAAAAAAAAAAAAAATTAAACTAGTTAATATAAAATTCCTTAGAGTGGGGAGAGATTGTTGGACAGGACTTCATTAGGTGGATAAAAATGTGGCCAACTTTTGCTCATTAAAAATAAGCCCCCCTGTGAACTGGGACATAGCTTAACAGCATAAGTACCTGCCTGGAAAATGTGAGGTCTATAGTTTGATCCCCAGTACCATTAAAAAAAATTAAGAAGAAGCCCCCAATAATCTCCATAGTGTGTGTGTGTGTGTTTGTGTGTGTGTGTTACTGGGGATTGAACTCAGGACCGTGTGCTTACCAGGCAGCCACTTATTGTGAGCTATCTCCCCAACCCTCCATAGTCTCTTGGAAGATACCCCCAATGAATTAGTCACTGGAAAAGATAAAGGTTTCTTTCCAGAAAAAATTACGATAAGGTTTTCTTATTTTAAAAAATGCTCTTGGTAAAAACCTAAATTAAGAAACAAAGTTTTCACATGTGTATGGTAATTCATTATTGATAATCTCATGGTGTATTAAATGTATTCATGATTCTAGACACAGGTCTTTCAAAACATAAAAGCAAAAATTGTTTATTATGATAAGACTTTCAGATTCAGACCTCTGCTTTTAACAAAAGCTTGTGATGTATATCCTATTAAAGAATGATAAATTAGTTAAAAACTTTCCATATATTAGATAGAGATGATTAAAGGGTTATATCAAAATGAAAATTGATGTATGTTGCAAAATGTCATCAGAGTTGTCGTGCTCCAAAGTTATGTATGGTTTTTATTTCTAAATTTCTGTGTAAAAGAATATAACTATTGTCTGTTGACATTCTACAAGGATTTAACTATTAGAATATCTGGGGTTGTTAGAAAATAAAAGTTCCATTTTATGTCTAAGATATTTGATATTTGGATAGATAAGAATGTTAGACATAGTGTCTCCATTGCAATGTAGCACCATTAAGCTTCTCTTCTGGATGTTTAATAACTAAGGTTTGGAGATCAAAAATTAGAGAGATAGATGCACTAAGAGGATAGTTAAATCTTCTGGCCTTAGCTCTACAAGGTCAATGAGGACTCAGAATATAAGAGAACCTCTGCTGTGACATCTTATGACTCAACTGAGACCCTGATTTTCTGATCAAGGAGATTATTGGGCCTCTGAGGAAAGTGACTCTAATGTATAGTATGCCTAATGAGAGTCACTAGAAGAGAAAAAAAATTTCTCAGACTTACACAGAAAGCAACTTTGTCAAGCAATGGCCTTGACTAACCCAGATGGCTTATACTGACATAAGGTCTAAGATGTGCTGTGTATGGTTCCAAGGTAAATCCTGGGGAGATTTTAGCTGGTCTTCTCAAAAAGTTTATATTTATACGCATCTTGCTTTAACTTGGTCTCAACCAGTCAGCAGAAAAATGTAACCATGAGATATCAAAAGTTGTGTCATAATAATATGCTGAGCTGTGAAAGGCTCAAATCACAACTTCTGAGAATTGACAACTGCACTGATAACTCAGTACTGTTATACACTATGAGACTACATGGGGTTATAATGCTGAATACAAGTACCAAAAATCTTTGGACTGGCATCAAGAATGAAAAGGTCTTTTTCTAGAGAGTTCTCCAAGCACAGCTGCTCCAACTGCAATGGAACACACATCATTCACACAGCAAAACAAAGGAGATATGCTGGGAGATATGCTGGGAGCTGGAAATACGGAAAGCTTGGTCATATATGTGAGAGCAAGACTGAACCTCATTGCCTAACGCAACCAAGCCTCCTCAGTCCTGAGAAAGCATACACTGCCTGGTTAAGGTCAGCTATTAGTCACTAGGCAACCTCATGTCATGTGATACTAACTTTGCAAAGGTGTAAATAAAGGTCCCCACTATTTTTCAGGGGATTATTGTGCTAATTATGCTATGGGCCACTACCTGACCCAGCTCTTGTCTTCTTGTCTCTTTCCTGCTAGAGTCTGTTTCTCCCAGGGGTACAATGGGTCACCGAGAGACCATCAGATCCCTACACCTCTTTCCCTTCACAGCCTTAGTTGTTTGTTGAATAGGTGATTTAAATAGGTGATGTTATTAAATTGGTGATTTTAACATGTTGTTTACCCTCTTTTTTCTTTCTTTTTTTTTTTTTTGGCGGGACTGGGGTTCAAACTCACGACCTTGCACTTGCCAGACAGGCACGTGTGCTGCGGAGCTATCTCCCCAGGCCCATGTTGTTTACCTTCTTAATTGGACAAATTTATGGTTTTCTAGTTAAGGGACTCATAGAGAAGGAGTGTAAATCTGGCCTAGTGGGATGGTCCTCACCTCAGGGCCTAGCTACTATTTCTTAGTTTCTCAATCAAGCCAATTTATGATCTCTTCATGATGGGTCTGGTGGGGAAGAGGTGCAAATCTAGGCAAGGCGTATTTCCATGGTGTTGTCTTGGATGACTTCGACTAAGTTCTGAAAATTGAAGTCTGATTTTTATTTTTAAAGATAGGATTTTGCTGTATCATT
>PVKN010034463.1:0-11828 GCA_004027915.1 Capromys pilorides
ACCTAATTAATATATATTTTTATAACAACATAACCATTGTTCTGACACAATATAAGCAATAATGATAAGGAGAATATTAAAAATACATAAGACTGTGTTTGAAGATTTACATATTAGTCTAAATTCTCAAATTATTTATCTATTATTTTATTATTTCCATTTCATTAAAAAAGGAAACAATGTTTCTAGGAAATTAACTAGCAATTTGACACCTCTAGCAAGGTTCTGATTCTGTATTTAAATCCAGACCTGATAATCAGCAATCAGTTTCTTGTCTCAGAACTTACATGATTCTTTGTTTTTAGGACTAAAACAGTCCATATTTTTATGACAGAGATGGAACTGAAAGGAAAATAGAGTGACAGAGACATGCTTGAAACATGCTTAAAACTACCGTAGAAAAGAACAATATTACTATAATTACTATGAACAGCTGATTCCCTCCAAAATACCTGGCTTGCTATTTAGCACCAAATAACATGTCCAAACACACGCAGACACACACACACATACACGCGTGCACACACACACACACGCACGCACACATGCACGCACATATATGCCCACACACATATGCACATATATGCACACACACATGCATGCACACAGACACAGTTTTTAATTGGTTCAAATAGAAATTAAAATAAATCATGGGGAAATATTTTTTTCCCCTGAACCCTAGTCTTTAAATTTAGGCCCCAAGTTAATTAGAAATGAAAACCAAAAGTGATCACTTGAAAACAACCTCCCAACATGAGGTAGAGTTTATAAATACCAGATGAGGGGCTACATTCTGAATGAAACAAACGAACACAAGCCTGCGGTCAATCTCGTGAAGTGTGCATTTCTAAGCATTTAGCAGCCTCCTTTCAGTGTCACTGCACTGTGAGTCCTCATGATTTACCCTCTGTCTCAATGTCTTATTTTCCTGAAGGATGTGGTTTGCTTTCCTCTCAGTGAATCAGGGAATCTTCTCTCTGGAGCTCTTCTCTTTCTTTTATTTTGCTTTCTTCCTCCTTTTTTTCTTTTTTCTTTCATCCTTCCCTAATATTTGTCTTGTATAAACACAACCTTCCACACAGTTGGGTATTTTGTAATCATAATCATAGCAACAACAAAGCTAATGCCTGTGCATATGGAATATTTCTGATGTGCAGGCATTTTTCACTGCCCTGTGCATGGCTTGTGTGAATCAGCGGTCAGAGCACCCCATAAATAAGTAGCACCATGCGACTGTAATGCTCACTGTCGACATTTGCCTTTCATTCATTCCATGAACTGCATGAAGATTTTTCTCAGAACAACTCTCTCCCTCTCTCCCTTCCTGCCTCTCTCTGACTCCCCCCTCTCTCCATTCTACTTTTGTGTCTTCTCTCCCCTTCGTCTGCTCTATCATGTATTGAGCCTGCTCCTTCTAAATATGACTTCTTATTCTGCTGTAAACAATGCAGAGATCTGAGTAGAACTATTGCTGTAGGGTTGCCTTCATTCCAAATGTTTAATTATAATTCTTAAGCCACCAATTTTCTGTGCAGTGTGCACTCCCAGTGTAGGAAAGGACTTTCTGTGAGAATGTAATGCAGCCCCAGTTCTTTCTGTAGAGTATCTAATCTATGAAACAGCTGGGGTTACATGGTGGAGCTTCTCATGAAATTTTGATATGTCTTTTCAAGTGAAGAGCATGAGATATGGATGAAAAGACCTGAATTTGAGAACCAACTGTGCACCATCCTAAGTGTCTGATCTTTGTCTCATTATTATTGAATTTTAGTTTCCCATTTCTGAAGAGAGGGAAATAATAGATTCTATATTGTCATACAGCTAGGTATGGCATGAGGATTCATGTATATATGAGCTATATATGTGTTTAGCAATGACTCTGCAGTTATCCCTGTATTCTCATCATCATCATGGAATAACAGGCATATGCAGACTACCTCATAATTTAAATAATTATTTCTCAAGTAAATTTACTTTAGTTTGACTAGCTAACTGGGAAATCCAGGTAAACACTGTTTCTAGCCCTTCTGGGCAGTCTCTGTGGTCTGAGGTTGCCAAGGGGAAATAACAATTAGGGTGTGGAGCTGCTACAGTGTTAGTGAGAACTTGAACAATGCAAGGAAACTAATACTGATTATGTACTTTTGCTCCAAGTCAGGACGGCGCTCTGCTTAATAACGAAAAGCTCATTTACAGTGAAATTTTTGAGTCAGTGCCTGTAAATATTCCAACTTGCCCAAGAGTCAAGGGCAGTGACAGACTAGAGAACGGGCCTTCCAGTCTTCAAGGCCATTGTCCTTCTTGCCCTATCTACCTGCTTGTCTTCCTTTGGAGATAGAAGGTCACATTGTGTCCACTTAAGATCCTGCCAGTATCCCTCAGAGGGAACTGATGCTGTTTTTGTGCTCCTCGTGACTGGGTTCTCATGCTTGAGAATTCACGTCCTCTGACATTCGGATGTCAAAAAGATAATTTATTAAACTGCAATTTAGTTGTCCCAAAGTTAATTTAACTTCAAGAGTCTTTCTGAGTTTTAATCAGAGAATGATTTTAGCCCCTGGGAGAATATGATTCAATAATAGAAGTCAAAATAGTAATAAAATATGTAATTTCACACCTTAGATATGAAAGACATTAATGGGATTTTCGATCGACCCAGGCCTTGTTTCAAAATTTGGGTGCTGCGAAAACATCCCGTAAATCAATTGGGCCATTTATTTCCCTGTGCTCGCGTCTTCTTACACTTGATGATTCTGCTTCTCCTGAATAGCTGCAGATTGCAAATCATTTTAATGTATATTTCCCCAATTGGCTTTTCTTTCAAATGTGAATAATTCATCCCTACTTCTTTCTCTGTGTCTCAAGTACCAAGTCCTATTGTATGAAATGCTAAAGTAATTCTGATGATGTTGTGGAGGAAAATGAATGAGCACAGTGCATTTATCTATCATCTATCTATCTATCTATCTATCTATCTATCTATCTATCATCTATCTTCTTCATTAGACATTATATGGTCCAAAAAATATCTAGTTGAAATAAACAAAACTTTATTTGCTAAATAGTACATGTCAAACATTTCTTCGGGTATATGTGTGCTATTTATTATTTATGTTCTATTACGGTCCAGAGATATACACATTTACATTTACATCATAGACGAAATTGTACCTCACTAAAATATGAAGATCAGAACTTGGTATCATTAAAGACAACGGACTGAATTAGAAGATATTAGAAAACATGACAGTGACAATTGAGCATGGCTTGCCTTAGTAACTGCTGGCAGGGAATGGATGTGTTACTAGTCTTTCTCTTTGTATGGCTTCAAAAACTACTAATATTTATGCATATTTTTATGTATTTAGTAAAGGTCTACAGGGTCCGACTACACAGGTCAGACCCGTAGTAATTCTTTTCTTTACAAATGCTGAGATTACAGGTGGCTGCCACCGAGCTGTCTCAGTCTCCCTCTTAGCGTGCCCCAGGGACATGGCAGTCTGGCGATGGAACTCTAGTCCCTGCGTTTACCTAAGCAAGCACGTTAGTCCACTGATCCATCCGGCCTATTCTATATTTATGTTTTATTAGACATTCTATTTGCAGACAACAACATTTCGTCAACAGCAAAAGGATAGCACAAAAGCAAGCAGAGCATCAAGAAAAGATGTTTCTCTACAGATGCAAGCTGTGACTTACCAAGATAAGAACATCCCATTGCGAGAGGGGAGCAGCTCTGTATACTCAGTAAACTGCATGCAGTTAATGCCCTGGGGGACCTGGAATTCAGCAACACCACGTCTAAGTTTCTGATAATAGCTAAATTCATGAGCTAAACTTATAATCCTTAATAGTACAATTATCATATATATATATATATATATATATATATATATATATATATATATATGAGATTTCCCCTGCTTTTCTTTTCCACCCATGCAGTTGTTCTTTCCTTTTGGCCAATTTCTTTCCCTTTCACTATATCCACTGTACAGTATGAATCTTATTTACTACTTTAATTTCTTGCACTACAGAGACAATATGATGCTTACACATATGAGTCTGGTTCATTTCATTTATGTGTATGGTTCTAATTGCATCCTTTTACCTATAAAAGCCTCAAGTGCATCTTTCTTTATACCTGAATAGTACTCCATTGTATAGAAGTATAAATATCTTTTTTATCACTTCCTCCTTTGATGGGCATTTGAGCTGTTTCAGAGCTAGCTGTGACAAGCTGTGCTGCTATAAGCATAGGTGCACATACAGTGCTGTGCTGTGATGTTTTCATTTGTTATGGGAAAATACACAGAAGCAGAACTCCTTTAAAGAAACAGTTAGTGCTTACACTGTTTGATCAATGTTGTATGCCTGAGGACTGGCCAGACAGCTCAGAGAACAAAACCCCTACTTAAGCAGGTGCCGGGACCAGGGTTTGATGCCTGGTGTGTCATGCTGGCCCCGCCCTCAGGGTGCACTGAGATAGTGAGTCTGAGCTGCATAGTAAGGCATTGTACAAAATACATTTTTAAAAATCCTTGAACAGTTCACTATTTTAATAACTGACCTCAACATTTCTTTTGCTTTTAATATCATGTTGCTGGAGGATGTGGGTGATATGATAGACTATATATCAACATGCAGTTGTAGAAGCTTTAAATAATTTGTATTTAATAATAACAGGTACCAATTATTATATACAACAACTCCCAGGCATGTCTAAAATTATTCAATTTATCTAGAATAATCTATCTATGAAATGAACTATAGGAGATTTCATCTAAAAAACACTACCATCTCTACAAAGCCCTCACCAACAGCAAGCAATCCACAGAGGAGATTATTTTATCACCCTTGCTTTTCATAATTGTTTGAACATTAATAAAATTTTCATACTTCTCTTCCTTAGCTTTATCGTAGGAAAATAGTTACCTATACTATCTGCTTTATTCCAGTGAGCCTTGAAACCCTTGATGGGAAATATGGAATATGATTTACATTCTCCTTTGTAAGAAACTATATAAAATAAAAGGCATTCAGGAAACACTTGCATGAAACTATGAAAATGCACAAAGGACTGTAGTGTTCAACTTAGGTAAGCATGCAAAGTGCAATATGTTGTTTACATATGCAATCTGTCTAAAGCTACTAGGAGGAGTAACTCCCAAGAAGCTGATCTATATCAGAAACTATTGACATTGCTATGCAGAAGTGTACTGTTAGCGCCTTCACTATGTCCTCCCTCTGCGGCCCACTATGGTCACATGTTAAGTTCCCAGGGCCCTGTTGTCTCTGTCACTGACCGGCATGCCCTCTCTGCCTAAAGTCGCCCACCACTTCATTCCCCCATGTATGTCGTCGTCACCCCCTGAAGGCCCTGCCTGTGAGGCCTTGAGGCCTTGGGGGCCCAACTAGGTGGAAGCCACATGAGATGACAATCCTAACTCCGTAGTTTAAAACCACAAAAAAGAAACAAGTCTTCGTTTAGAGCTGGTTTTGTCCTACAGTACACAATTTTGGGTCTACCTGTGTCTATGTGCTGAGATGTTTTTAAGGCTCAGATACCTCAACAGCACAGAAGGTCTTTGTTACCCTTCATAAGTTACCCTATCCCACAGGCAATAGCTACTGTTCGTCCAGTTGACAGCAGTGTAGACACAAGCCCTTTCCCTCTTGAATTTCGTCTGTGTTGGTCTTGGCTTTCCATGACGACTGTATTGGGCACAGATGTGCACAGCTGTTGCATTATCATCATTTTTGAGGTGATGTGAAAATATTGTGAGTTCTCCTCTCCAATGACACTATCAGGATCCACCGAGACACAGTGTACTAAACAAATACATTCTCATCCATTCAATGAATATTGGAAGCAAGCCTTTTACTGCATTTATGTTTACTAACTTACACTTTTATAACATATAATCGAAATATTTAGATTTTAAAAATTTGCAGTAAATAAGCACATTGCCACTAATCCTCCTGAACATAGTCTCCCACTGCAAACACACTTATCCCATTGTTTCTTCCACTTTTTTTCCTTGGTTTTTTGAAACTCAGTCTCACTGTGCACTCCAGGCTATGGTGGAGCTCACTTTGTGGCCAGGCTGGTCTCACTCTCACGCCGGCCCTCCGGCCTCAGCCTCCTGGTGCTGGGATTGCAGGTATGCACCACCAGGCCTGGCCATTTTTGCCACTGTCTGAAGCAGTTCTCAGAGCTTTCTCGTGAGTGTGTTCATGAGGGGTGAAGGAGGTAGGGTACATGCGGCACCACGGAGAGTGACACCACGGAAAAACAGGATGAACCATGACTGTGTGGTCACATACCTGGGTGTGGCAGCACGGGACCTCTCACATTTCCTCACAGCCAGAATGACCGTTAGGGGCAGACAGTCTTTGAATCACTTCCAGATTTTGGGGTAGCCCTTGCAGCACAACTGAAGACCCGAAGGAAAACATACAGACTGTTTCAGAAACTGGCAAGCGTGGTTGGATGTCGTGATCAAAGTGAGAGGCAACATTTCAAGGGAATGAATGGCAGCTTATCTTTTATCTTTTCATTTTAACTATTTTTCTTTTTTTTTTTTTTTTGAATTTTTGGTTTTGGTATCAGGGATTGAACTGAGGACCTTGTGCTTGCTAGGTGGGCATTTATGCTGCTGAGCTACCTCCCCACCCTGGCAATGTATCTTTTAGTGTAAAAAAAAAAAAAAATGTAAACATTTGCAGTATTTTGAAGTCACATGTGGCATGCTGGATTTTATTCTCAGCGTTTAACTCAGAGCGTGCCGCTTGCTGGGAGGCACGCGCTGCGGGTCCTCCATAGGCACGCGCGTGTTCTGCTCGGTGCGCCGCGGGATCACTTAGGTGGTGTGCTGCAACCGAAGACGAGCTCAGAATTCTGCCTGCGTATCGCAGGCCCTGAGTTGGTTGGGCAAAATGTCACTGGCTCCGGGGTCTCCAGTCACCCTGGGAGAGGCATCACCTGGAACTCAGAATCCCTCAGAATCTGCTTCCATAATATTAGCGATTGTCCATCCTTGGTGTTCCTAGGAAAACTGACCTCTAAGCCAAGATGAGCTCTGAAAAAGGCTCCGTGGGAGTCTGCGATGGAGCTTGGAGGGTGCTGTGACTCATGTTTCTGTGTCCCCCAAATCCGCATGTGATCATAGGTGGGCTTTGGGGGGTGGCTGAATCTAGAGTCCGTGACCTTGAGCTCAAGGCTAGTGGCACCTCAGGGCAGCCAAGCTGGGGCAATGTAAAGGCTTCTGATTGGCTACCATAAACACCAAAAGAAAGCAAACCCATTAAAATTGTATTACCTGTAATAAAGATAACAATAAGAATATTCTACTTAATGGAACCTTTCCTGTGTCAGTTGCTGGATATGTATCATCATTAGAGAGAGGGAGAGAGAGAGGGAGAGAGAGAGAGAGAGAGACAGAGAGACAGAGACAGAGACAGAGATGGAGAGACAGAGGGACAGAGAGACAGAAGGACAGAGAGAGAGAGACAGACAGAGACAGAGAGAAACAGAGAGACAGAGACAGAGACAGAGAGACAGAGGGAGAGAGAGAGAGTAGTAGTAGCAGCATGTGTTGGGATGGAATCTCAGAACCTGCACACAGAGCTATATTTTTTTTTTTCTTCAAACTAGTTCTCTCTGTGTCACTAAATTGCCAAGGCTGAGCTTGAACTTTCAACCCTTTAACCTCCAAGCATGGTGGGATTACAGGCATGTTCTGTCACTCCTGGCTTCCGCTTGCTAATATTCTGCAGTATCCATCATTATTTTATTTGACTCATCAATTTGAATGAAAGATACACAACAGAGAAACTAGGCATGCCTTATTCAATATTATATTTCTAGTGCCTGGAAGAGGATGTTAATAAATACTAGATGAATATGTAACTAAACCAGGCGACAAACAAATGTTCATCTCGGAACCCTAAGTATTGCCTCCACCTTACAAGCATGAAAATGGAAATTCAAACGACCTTCAGTAGACAATAAACAAGTAAGTGGTGAAACAGGTTTCAAATCTTCCAGACTTGTTTCTAACCTCGGAAGGAGGTCATTACACAATGCTACCTTAGTGTACACATGCACCTGATTTTGAATAGAGGCTTTTTATGTGCTAGTAGATGGGACAGCAGTTGAGAAGCATCATTGTAAGCTATACGGTCTGAGGTGGCAAGGAGAGGTGAAGAAGGGAAGGTGGCAAGAGTGGACCATTCTCATTTGCAGAACAAGAGGTGGGAAGCTGAGGCTGCAGCAGTCAGGGCCAGGGAAGGGCCAGTGCATCTCCGAAGAGTCGCGCCAGGGTGATCCTGGTTCCAGGACGCCGAGATCAATATGGAAATCAAATGCATTATCGCAGTTTACACCCCAGGACCTGGAGTGTGAGAGGCACTGGCGCAGAGGCGCTGGACTGCGGGTGATGGATGGCCCATTTAAGTGACACTTTGCAAAGCCTTCACCGCGGGCTGGCAGAAGAGTCACAAGAGAATAAATGACTTTCTTTGAAGTTCCACTAGCGGGACGGAGGAGACAGACAGTGTGAATGTCAGAGTCCTGTTCGATTGATTTCTCAGCTGCTGCTGCTAAGAAGAAATCTCCAGAGGGAGGAGCAGCTCATAAAGACAGAGATGCAGGGGATTTCAAGTTCTTTACAGTGGAGCTCAAAACATGTCACTCTTTTATTTATTCTTCAAGGAAATTACTGACCTATTTTTTAAAAAAATTTAAATAAAAAATAAATCAATAATTATCAGTATTTCACTATTCCTAGTTTTATTTTTCATCAAATTTCCCTTTTAATTTAATAAAGATGAGTTTAGGCTTAAATCTACAAAGTATATTTATATTTGTAAATGATTTAATTAAGCTTCACACTGACACAATTAAATACATTATGAGAAAATTAGTACATTAGCAAATGTAGTTAGAAATTATTTGGAATTTGCAAGTACATAATCTGCCCTTGATCATTGTGTATTTTCCTGTATACAGGATTTACTGCTAACTATGAATTTTACAGAAATTTAAGGACTGTAGGGTAGCAAAAGTGACCTAAATACAAAAATTAATTGGTGATTTTTGTCATAATCTAAGGAAAACTAGAAAGTAGTAAGTATACTTTGTCAAAAATGTCCAGTTTATACAATGAGAAGTGGCTGCCTATGACAATCAATCATCGATATCAAAGAGAGCGAACCCCTTAGAAGGCACTGAGAGACAAAACCTCAATGACGGAAAATTCAACTGTTTGACGTGGGACATTTTGATGAATTTTACTGCATAAGTCCTTGCTTATTGTTTCACGTATTTTAACGCTGATTGGACATCTCTTCTAGTCTAGAGTTTATTTGGAGTTGGAAATTCACTGGCTTAATTTTAAGATTTCTGCTTTCAAGTTAGATGGCAAGAGAGACAGGAATATGAAATGATAATTACATATAAATATGCAGGGGTTACAAAATAACTGATACTGTAGTGCTGGGACCCCTAAAAAGGACCTGTTGAGCAGTTTCACAGATTTTATGAAAAGCACCGGGAAGAGGTGATGACACCATGAAGCTTGAATAGCAGAGCAAGAAAGAGCCCGATAGACAAGGCAAAGGCGGAGGTAGACAGAGGCACTGTGAAAGCACAGACTCAGGGGTCGCCCAGCGCTGCGTGGCAAGGTTGCAGCAGTTTACTTGGATTAGAATATACGCACGAGGAGGAAACTGACTTTTAGGGAAGGAGAAGTGATAAGGAGGGACCAGATGATGAAAACCTTGTGATCAAGCTGAGAAAGTTTGATTGTATTCCAAGCACATTGGAGAAGTCTTCGAATCATTTTCAGTCAGAGGAAGTAGATCTCTAGCTCCAGAAAGGTTCTGTGGTTCCAGGAGAGACAGCATCAAGGCATGGGAGGGATGGCATAGGGAGATTTAAGCTCCTCTTCTCCCTTACCCAGGTCCTTTGTTGTCGGAATCTGCATAGAGCGGGGCTGTGCTCTGATTCGGTGTATTAGGAAAATTCACCGTAATAATTGCCATGGGGCCTCTAGGACATACTTTTGCACACAGTACGCAAATACAGCTGTGTGGCCACCATGGCAAAAAAGAACCACCAGTATCCATGCCTAAACACTCGGGAAAGCCAGGTGCAACACCTCTGCGGTCAGACTTGGAATTCAAATCTAATATCCCATGTGTTAACTGGGGTCTAGTAGATTAGTCAGTGCTAGCAAGACAAATGTCTATGTTTATACTTATTAAGTGTCTACCCAGGAACTTATTGTCTGGAGTATTTCTTCTATGTCACTTTTTAAAATTAATTCCATTGGTATGTCTTGACATACACAGTACTCACATTCATCACAGGGATCTTGTGCTGCACATATCATATCTTACTTTTTCCTATTCCTCTCCTTTCCCTTCAATCCTTCTCCCCCTTTCCCTTTACAACACTTGGCACTGTTTTCCTTGCATTCTCTTCATTTCCCCCTATTCCCTGCATTCCTTCTCCTGGCCCCTCCCTGATTCTCCTTCTCATTTCAACATTTTCTTCCTCCTGTGTCATTTTTATACTGAGGTGGTTTTACAAGATTAAGAAAACTACCTGGTGAGTCATTGCAATTCATTCTTAAAGCAAAAGCTCTTTAACTATGCACCCTGATCTCTTGTACTACACTGGCTTGAACCCCTGGTGTTGCTCTTGCTATCTGACAGCCCCGCTGCACTCTGACTTACTAAGTGGCAATGACTGTATCAGGATCAGAGTAGAGGAATCCAAATTTTCAACAAACACTTCACCAACTAACAGGAAGAGTGACAAGCAAAAGGCCCAGAAAGGCTAGGGCCTTGGTCACATGGCCAGGTCAGGGCTTGAGCTAGTTCTCCATGTGACATGCTCTCTCTGACCTGCACCCCCAAAGTCCTTTATGTTCTTTCCCTGCCCTTCTGCCAGCTATCTGAGACCAAACCCCTCCCTCCTGACCAGCCTGACTCACGACTCCAGGTGCCTTTTTCTCCTGAGCCCATCTGTGTCTCCTTGTCTATTTTGCCTTCACGGTTCAGAAGGCCAAAGAACATCTCCTCATTTTTCTGGAAGTGTTCTCTGATTCTACAAACTGACAACTGAAGACACTGTAGACGGCAGGTGCAGTACAGGGAAGGAGAAAGTGTCTCTACGACCCCAAACCTGACAAGGGCGACATCGTCCCGAGAGCACATTAGGAGCCGCACACCCAGATGCTAGAAGGCACACCAGAGAGAGAAGTAGGGACAGATGCGCCAAGGACGATGTGACGTTAGTGCTGTTAATTTTCTACTTTTTAATCTGTGTGCTTGGCACAAGGTTTTACGTTTCTTTTATGAACTGTACAATTATATGCATTTTCAGTTTGTATGTTTATGACAATTATAGAACATTACATATTAACTTTTCTTTATAGAACAAATCAATGCCTAACAAATTTCAGATCTAGATTAGACATTTAAATTATCATTTTGGCTAATAAGGGCATACAACTAATAAAAAATAAGTACTTAACAAATAAGCACTATCTAAATATATGAAGATATTCTTACATTACCAAAACTTTCACCAAAATTGCTATCTTTCTGTGGAAACAGTACACCATAAAAGAATATTTATCTCTTTGGTTAATTTAATTGAGAGGCAAACACTTAAATATTACTTCATTGAGTTAATAATTACATTGATTGTTTTATGTGATTGCTTGAGATTTTTCTTGAGACATTATGTATAGATCAATCTGTTGCATGGTATGCTCCTTCAGTTCTTTTACATACTGCGCAACAATCAATTCAGG
>PVKN010034464.1:0-11862 GCA_004027915.1 Capromys pilorides
GCTATCTCCCCAGCCCCTTTTATGTTTTATTTTGAAACAAGATGTCACTAAATTACTAAATTGCCTAGGCTGGGCTTGAATTTGTGATCCTCCTTTGGCACACTATGTATCTTCAGGCCCTGCTGCCTCAGCCACACAGGATACTGAGATTACAGGCATGTACAACTACACCTGGTTAGATGAGGGTTTAATTATTTTCTTGAATTACCGAATGACTCAGGCATTCTATCTTAGGTGATCCCCCACTAGGAAGCAACAAAATATATAGAGTAACATGTTTTTTGATTCACACATATTTTCAGCCTCTCTCATTTATAAAATGAGATGATATATTAAATGACATGAAAACTACCTGTGCCCTTAATTGGCTAGTTCGCTTATTGTTAGATACTGTTGGTAGCTTTCACACCAATATTGCACTTGAAGGGGCTGGGGAGATAGCTCCATGGCACAAGTGCACAAGTGCCTGCTTGGCAAGTCCAAGGTCGTGAGTTCGAACCCTGGTCCTGCAAATAAATAAACAAACTTGAGAAATAGTTTAGAAATATCCCTGATTACTTAATTTAGATACCTTTTGGAGTTTATAAGACCTGTATTTTGTGAACTTATGAAAACTGCTTAATTTTTCAGCTATAATATCCTTTATATAAAGCATAGCTGCCTCATGGGGGTTGAGAATGAATAAATAATCATACACAGGGCTTAACATTGTGCATTCTACATAATAGATTTGCTCAAATTATGTTACCTACTACTCAGTGGATTTTATGCTTGCTTGCTCGCTTGCTCTTTCTTCCTCCTTTCCTTTCCTTTCCTTTCCTTTCCTTTCCTTTCCTTTCCTTTCCTTTCCTTTCCTTTCCTTTCCTTTCCTTTCCTTTCCTTTCTTCCTGGTGATGGAACCAAGGGGCAGTCTACCACAGAGCTATCCCTTTATTTTTTTTTTAATTTTGTGATATACTCTACAAATTGTCTAATCTGTTCTTGCTCCTGCCTCAGCCTCTCAAGTACCTGGGATTACAATTGTGTCTTATTATGCCCTGGTAGAACATTATTTAAAAAGAGGAAAAACCAGATGTGGAACACACCTATAATTTCAGAATTCAGGAGGCTTTCACCACCTCCCAACACTGCCACACTGGGATCATGCTTCCAACACATGAATCTTTGGGTACACACTCAATCCATATCATAATCATAGCACTGTGCCTTTTGACCCTCAAGTGTTGTCTTCCTTGCTGTGCAAAATACACTTGTTCCATGTAAATAATCTCAGTATCTTAACTGGTTTTAGCATCAATTCAAGGGTAAGCCTGTAAAATAACAAGTTATTAGACTAGGATGTAAAGTGCTTGATCAGCAGGCTCTGGGTTTAAGCCCCAACATGAATTGGGGATATATATATATATAGATATAGATATAGATATAGATATAGATATAGATATAGATATAGATATAGATATAGATATATATTAATAATAATAAGATAGGAACAAGACAATCTTATTCCAAAAGGGAGATAGATATAAGGAGAAAGAAGTAATGGGCCTAGCAGATATATTAAATCCTACAGCTCTTTTCTGGGATCCTGAGGACACAGTGGCAGGATGTGGGGTCTCAAGGACTTAGGCAGTTGTGCTTCTGTAGCTTTGCTGGCTGTAGCCCATGTGGCTTCTAGTCAGTAGACACGTTTTTTTCATGCTGGCATTGCATGCTGCCAGTGACATCTTTCTGGCGTATCAAGTTGCAGTCCTGTTTCCAGAGCTCTACTAAATATTCTAGTGGAAAATATCTACAGTGGCTTTGCTCTACAGCTGACCTCTGCCAAGCTCTTTAGGTTTTCCTTTGAGATCTTGGTGGAAGCCACCATGACCCCACAGCACTTGCACTTCAGTATCCTGTGCATTCCAAGGTTGGACACTGGATCCCTTTGGAACAGTAGCAAAAGCTACTGCTGAGCCTACTTGCACCATCATCGCAGTGGCCCTGAGACACTTCCGTAGAAAGCAGTGAGCACAGTTAGGGGTAGTCATGGGTAACTAATCTGTGGAGATCACCCTTGACCTTGGTTTTCTAAAGTATTCTGTCCTTCTAGACCTCTGGGTCTGTGTTAGGAATGGCAGCCTCAGAGATTGTTGAGATGTTTTAGAGACCTTTTGCTCATTGTCTTGATTATTAGCACTTAGCTCCCTTATAGCTGTGTTCATCTTAGGAAGCTGAATTCTCATTTTTTCTCAACATACTTTGTATAAAATTTTATTGCTTTGTTTAGATATCTTGTTCGAATTATTCCATTCCATGACTTAAATTTAACTTTCCACAAAGCCTTAAGGCATGGACACACTGCAGGTAAGTTCTTTGCAGTGCATGTGACAAGGATTGCCTTTAGTTTCCAGTTTCTAATACACTATTTCTTACTTTCCTTCAACATTCTGGTCATGACCACTTGCTGAATTTTTAAAAGATGTTTGAGCTCATTCTTAATCTTCTCCTTGGAAACTTTGCCATAATCATCTATACAGCATTATAAGATGACTCCTTTTATCTTCCCTTTTCTTTTTGTCATTTCCTCCAAATTCAACTTTTCCAGTCACCATTTCCAAAGCTGCTTCCACATTTTCAGGTATTGTTATAGGAACTGTCCCATTTCTTGACAGCAGTTTTCTGTATTAGTCTGTTTTATGTTACTATAGCAAAATACCTGACATTAATTACTTTTTAAATATATTTTAGAGAAGGCTCTACAGGGTGTTCAGGGTTTCACTCCTAGATCGGATTCATAGTGACCTGCCTGTTTACAGCCTCCCAAGAGCTAGGATTACAGGCACATGCCACCAGGGGCAGTCTCAAGTCCCATCTCATCAAGCCCTGGGGGCAGGGCTGGCATGCCAGGCCTTGGGATCAAACCCCAGGCCCTTGTTGCAGGTGCTGATTACATTATTTTTTAAAAAGGTAGATAACAAAGCCTTGGAAACAATGAGGTGCAATCCACAAACGATAGCTCTATATTTTTTTCTTTTAGAAGAAATATTTCTCGTTATATTCACCCCCATTCCTACCAAAAGTGATCAAAAGAAGCCTGATTTGTTTGTAATGTAGCATTAGTGCCATTAACCTTGGCCTAATTATTAACATAAATATAATAAGAATTGTGATTTTCCTCATAGACTTTTGAAAATTTCCTGTACTGATACTTTTGTTTTCTTGAGATAGGGTCTCTCTATGTAGTTTAAACTGGCCTTCAAACTCACTTTGTAGCCCCAGCAGGACTCAAACTCAGCAATTTTCCTACCTCAGCCTCCCAAGTTCTAGCATTATAGATGTGCACCACTGTGCGTGGCTGCTGAAACTTTTATTAGGAATCTCAATTAAACTTTTTTTTTTCTTTTTATTTTGCAGAATATAAACAAAAACAAAAACACATAGCTGATGCAAAGCCAAGACAGGGTAACATACAATACATGTTACAGATTTTTAAATCAAGAATAGCAAATTAACAATGGTTGTCATATTGACTATTTTGATTGTCAGATCTGTTGCTCAGATTAACATATAGTTATGCAAGATCAGGCAAAAACCCTGAATAATAATGCTTGCTTTCAATAAACCTTAATTATTTTTCTTGTGTAAAAAATATTAAACAATTAAAAGCTTCATGAAGCTACAAAGCCAAGCCAAGTACTCATCATCAAACTAGTACCTGCAATAGATTTGAGTACATTTCTGACTACTCAGCATCCCCAAGTTTTTTGAAGTTCCTGAGCCTGGGAAGAAGTAGCAATTTTATCCACCTTTAAGAGTACTACGTAAAAAAGAATGTTATGTAAACCATATAATCAAGATACCAGGCCAGTTCTTCCAAAGAAGTCTCTGCTGGCTTCACAAGGTTAATCTCAGATCCTTAAAGTTGTCTGATCATATTTCAAAATACAAAATTCAAAACAAAACCTTAGTAATATAGCCATTCTTTCCAGTTGTGTCTTGTTATAAAGAGAACAGATCCTCATTGAATCACTGCAGATAACTACGTTGCCATAAAAATAATATACTTAACAGTTTGTGAGTTCTGGAGGTATCAGGTAGAGAAACAATGTGAATGTTTTTGTTTCACAGCAGTAGATGTTACCAGTATGGGGAGATCGCTCAGTAACATAAGCATCTGCTTGGCAAGGACAAGGTCCCGAGTTCCATCCCCAGTACCACAAAAAAAGGAAGCCTATGCTATCAAATTTCTGTTAGGAATAGAAAACTTAAAAGAAAAATGTTTCCTTAAATCTGCGTAACAAAACATTAGAGAAAACAAAAGTATACCTGTAAATATATCCCATTATATCTTAGTCTATTTTTCTTATGCTTGAATCAGTCATGTAAATTTTGTCAGATGTTAAAGAAAGCTAGCCATTGTTTTATTTTTCTTCTGTTGACAAGTCAGGCAACATTTTTCAGAAGAAACTACAAAAGGAAACATGTTGCTTCTCTTTTTTAACTTTTTCTGATTGAATTCTTCCTGAAGTTTAACTCTTTCCAAAAGTTAAGTATCATGTAGAAAAGAAAGGATAGGAAATTTGTATTTCAAAGGTACAGTGAGAATAAAAAAGGTACAGGAAGAATGGAAGCTTTTTCAAGGAAGTATTTAGGCTATATTAGGTAAGATATAGAGGAGGATTCAAAATGAATGGCCAGGCAACATAGAATTCTAAGAATTGAATTCAGGATTCTATAAGTACATGATGGTATTAGGATGTAATTCAGAAGTCAAGCTAAAGTTTCTTCATATAGGCTTAAATCTTTTTCCATGATGTTTTGTCAAAATTTCCCATCTACTCACCACCAAATCGAGGAGGTAGGGGCTATCAAAGATTCCATAGAACTGGATGGAAGACTGAAGATGACAAAAAGGAGAAACAGAAGTAAATGGAAAGAACAGGTCTGAAAGGACCCAGTTTGAGGGAGATCTTGTTTCCCAAAAGACCTGTGAAATTCACAATCTTCAGCAAAACTCATGCCTTCAAAAAGGGAATCAACACAGGAATGGGGCACATAGTTAGCAGGAGTTCAAGAAGAGAGGTTTTAGTCCATTGAAAAGATCCCATGGGAGAAGCAGGATACAACAGAAAGTTACAGCATAAACTGAGAATGGTAGTGCATGTCTATAGTCCTAGCTACTCAGGAGGTTGAGGGAGGACAATTCTTTTACCTCCGGAGTTCACGACCTTCCTAGGCAACATAGCGAAATTCTATCTTTTTTTTTTTTTTAAAGCCACAGGCTAGGCATGGTGGTACATACCTATAATTCCAGCAGTCAGGATGCTGAAAAAGGAGGATCATGTTAAATATGAGGCCAGCCTTGGCTATACAGTGAGTTCAAGGCCATCCTGAACTATCTAGCAAGACCCTGTCTCAAAGAACAAAAAGCAAACTAAAGGTGTAGCCTAAATATCAGAATCCAGATAAGGGGCCAGCGAGATAGCTCAGCAGTCTAAAGTGCCTGCTTAGGCAACCACAGGGGACTGGTTCTATACCCTTCAATACCCGGCACTACATGCTGTGCCAGCCCCACTTCCCCAGGGCAGGCTGAGATGGCCATAACATAAACAGTTTAAAAAAAGAATCCAGTTAAGCTAACTTGACTGTATAGTTCTTTAAATAGCAAATATTCTTAGACATTTATTTTCTTTTAAACTTTGTCTCTTCTGAACAACTACTATGAAGACAACAATATGCAATGTATTAATTATTGTATCTGTCCTACTAACCTGTCATGAAACTGTCTCATTGCTATTTCTTTCTCATTAATATTTATAAAAAATAAATAAAAATTTAAAAAAATAAACTTTGAGCAGACTCAAGAACCTGCTTAGGCAGGTACAGGGACCGGGCTTCAGTCCCCAGCATTCCATGCCAGCCCCACTCCTCGGGCACGCTGAGATGGTGATTGAGACTGGGCATAGTAGTGTGCCCCTGTAATCCCATCGCTTGGGAGGCTAAAAACAGGAGGATCACTGTGAGTCCAATCTGTACCATGAGGCCCTGTACTAAATACATAAAAAAGTGAAAATAAAATAACCTTTGTACCTCTTAAATGATTCAGAACCAAAACTAGTCTTTAAGCCTAAACAAATAGACATGAGACATTTCCTTTTAACATCTAGAGACACACCAAAAACTACTAAAGGAATGAAAGACACAACTCCTTGAGAGGTGGCAATAGTTGGTACACTTGCCACATGTCAGTAAAACCCTCATTTTTACCTGGCCATAGTATTGAATACCCCAAGCCTTTTTGATTGGCCAGTACACACACAGACCTAATAAACCATCATGTCCTTGAAAGGTGAAAGTTGTGATAAGTTGTTAGAATACAAAATGAGACAAATAGAAATATGATAGCTATCAATAGGAAAGTATTAATAAATAGGTACCAAAAGACCAAGAGTCACAAACCAAATAGATTTTTACAAGACAGGATGGAGCTCAGCATCACAATGCTGGTCTGGCATGTGTGGGACCCTGGGTTTGATCCCTACCACAAAGCAAAATAAGCTTACTTTTGCAAATGTTAGCCCATTTATTCCCAAAGTGCTTTACACTAGCAATGTCACGGATGCATATGGTATTATCAAAGTGAGCAAAGTTAGATTCTGTGAGCCTAAAAGTAATACTTCTGAAGAAAGACTAAGCAATTACTTTTGGTGCCACAGGTGATTAAGGACAGTGTTTGTGAAAATGGTTTCTTTTGTCTCCTGTAGGGTATGAGACCTCCTGGTCACAGGCCAGCTAAATTGTCACACTAGGCTGGAAATGCCAAAATGGGAGTTTTCCAGCACTAATTCAAGCATTAAAGGTTGATAGGACAAAAGTCCCCAAGGGACTTGTACTCCTTATTAAGAGAAGCTCCCATGATATCTGGCACAGAACATTTCAGTTCCTAACCTATTCAGGTAGTTACCTGACATAAGCTGACACTTGTGCTCCCCTGTTGGCAGAAACAAGAAAGTGTTCTCAGTGATCATAAAGACAAGCACAAAATTGTGAAAGGAAAGCTTTACCTGCTTTTTGTCTTGGAGACCCACAGCAAAGTTCTTATAAACATATTAGCCTGAGGCAAATGATAGTCAACACTCTGTGGATACTGGCTTGAATAATAGGATTACAAGAGTCTATACCTGTGTTCTGACCCCATGATTATCCTCTATAACATAAAAGATAACAAGGGAAAACAAAGGTCATTCTTGGAAGAGAAGGGATCAAAAACTCAAAGAGTATTCATACCCAAAAGATTACTTGCTCTATACCCAAGAGCTGATTCATATAAATGAATTTGTCCTAGTATTATGAATTTGGAAAGGAAAGGCTAAAGAAATTTTCTTTGCAATTATTTTTTCGTGTTTTCATTTTATTCTTTTTCTCTTCCATTCTTGACCAGAAACTATAGCCAGAGATCTGGGAGAGCTGACATTTGTTTTTAAAAAATCTTCCTTTTCTTTGCTGGCTTTTGGATAGTTGTCCCAGGGTCTCATCCGCAGTCTTTGGTGTGAGTCATATATCTTAGATGCCCCATGTTGGGTGTCAGAAATTGTGGGGTCAAAACATAGGTGTATTTCCTCATTCATCAAAGTTCAGAGATAGCACTCCTATCTATACCCAAGAGCTGATTCATATAAATGAATTTGTCCTAGTATTATGAATTTGGAAAGGAAAGGCTAAATAGATTTTTCTACGCAATTCAATATAAGTACGTTGGGCTGGAGATATGTAGTTTAGTGGTCAAGCATGTGCTTAGCATATTCAAGACCGTATGTTCCATCCTAAGCACTGGGGGGAAAATACAGATATGGCTACAGACCCTCTAATGTCAGCTGTCTGGGAGACTAAGGCAAGAGGATCACAAGTTCCAGGCCAGCCTGGGCAAATTTAGCAAGACCCAGCATCAAGAATTTTAAAAGACTGTGTAAACAATACAACAAGAAAATACTGGGATGGGGTTTATCCCAGGTAGTGAAAAAAAAGTTAACAGCAAAACATAATTTAGTTAATCAAAGTTTTATATGATTTGACAGCCTTCAAAAGTGAAGATTTTATGCTTATGATAAGCAATGCACAGCTATGTAAAACACATGACAGACAGGGGCTGGGGAGATAGCTCAGCGGCACAAGTGCCTGCCTGGCAAGTGCAAGGTCCTGAGTTCGGTCCCTGATTCCAAAAAAAAAAAAAAAAAAATGACAGACAAAAGGCCATCGTGTATTATTTACCTAAATTTCAAAATTCACTGGGCATAATTGGCATTTTATTTTGCAGTCTTGGTGGCTGAACCTTGCCCTTAGCATGAGATACATCCCCAGCCCTTTTTTAAATATTTGAGACAGTGTCTTGAGAAGAATAAGTTGGCCAGGAAAGGCTCAAATTTATAATTTTCATGCCTCAGGCTTTGAGAGTAATAGGATTAAAGGAGGATGCTAGTATGCCCAGCTGTGATGTATTGTTAATAGATCTCAGAAAGGGAAACCTAGCAACGCCTGACCAATTTCTTCTTGGCCTGTGTAATACTCTTTCCTCCAGAGTATAAGGCATGTCATCTATAAAATGAAAGTTATCAAAGAAGAGATAAAGAAAGGATGACCTTTATTTGTTTAGTTTTTCATTTTCTTTTAATTACTAGAAGTTGAGCACAGGGCTTTTGGACTGAGATGCATCTTCAGTTCATTTTCATTTTTATTTTGAGATAGGGTCTTGCTAAATCACTAAGTTACCTTGTCTGAGCTTGAATTGCCATTCTCCTGTGTCAGCTTCCCAGAATGCCACCCTGCCTGGCGCTTTCTAGGTTTTCTGGCTTGATTTGAGGAAGAGTTACTATTTTGTATGATCCACATTAGAAAAATGAAAGTGATTAAATTGAGAAATACAACCAACATACAACCTATTTAAATTGTGCAATCATTAGCGAGCAGCACTAGGTAAAAGAATGAGATGACAGATTTACACCTGTGTTTAAAGAGTTTAGAGGAAGCTGAAGTAGTTGAGAAGAAGATGGGTCTTATTGTCAAGAACCAAAGATAAGAGTGACAGAGTACTGATGGGATTAGGACCTTGGGCTGGATGGAAAGAAAGCTGTGATGAAATTTTAGAACTGGAAAGGACGAGCACATTATTTTGTATGTTTCAAATAGGGACATAGACTCTGGAATTTAGTTAATATTTACAAATGTTCTTTAGTCCAGCTTAGTGATTCATAATCCTGACTGCTTATGAGAATCACCTGGAGAGCTACTTTCATTTTTTTTTAAAAGCTAGAATTTTGTTTGCACTACAATATGAATGTGCTACTACCATAACATATACTTCAAATGATTATGATGGTAAATATTATGTATATTTTACCACAATTTGAACTTTGCTAGGGCCAGGCATTGTAATATATGCCTGGAATTTGGCAAGCTGAGGCAGGAGGATCATTGAGTTTGTAGCCAGCCTGTGCTACATAGTAAACTTAAGGCCAGTCTGAATGACACAGTGAGTCCCAGCCTCAGAAAAAAAAGTAAGATAGTTTGCCAGGCATACTGGTATACAACTATAATCCCAGCACTGGGTAGGCTGAGGCAGGTGGTTTGCTGTGAGTTTGAGGCCAACCTGGGTTACATAATGAGTTCAAGGTCACCCAGGTTACATAGTGAGACCCTGTCTTGAAAAAAACAAAAAAATACAATTTTTAAAACATTAGTGTTTGCACACCAGCCCTTAGGATAGCTTTTTTTCTTTCTCACTGCTTCTTGGCTGCTGTGAATTAAGCAACTACCTCTGGTACTTGTTCCTACCACCATGATATACTGTCTCACATAGGTCAAAGCACTAGAGCCATCTGACTATGGACTGAAACTTTTGAAACCAAATCTCTCATTGCTACATATTTTTTAAATTGAATAAATGCCTTGAGATCCAAAAATGAAAATTTATCTTTGTTTAAGAATCATCTGGTACACTGGGCGTGGTGGCACATGCCTGTAATGAAAGCTCTTGGGAGGCTGTAAACAGGTGGATCACTATGAGTCTGATATAGTAGTGAAACCCTGAACACCCTGTAGATCCTTCCCTAAAAAAGTACAAAAAAGTCATTTGGCAATAGAAGTTAATTGAGGTGGGACATCAGCAAGATGATAGACTATGAGTTTCCAGTAATAAATCTGAACAAAATTCATGCACAAAAATACTTTTACAGTGACTATGGAATCCAGGTAAGAGTTTCTGGCACCTGAGTGGAGCATAGAAAAAAGAAAATATCACTTTATCGATGCCCCTCCCTCATATTTGGAAAGAGAATGTTGAAAGAAGTGAACACTCCAGCTCAGATTCAGGTTTGACTCACTAATTCAAATATCTGGTCTATTCCCAGGACTCACTGTTAAACTGGGCCCCACAAAGTCATTACTTCTATGAAATGGAGAAAATATTTATGAACCAGACATTTGATAAGGCATTACTACTTAAAAATACATAAGGAATATATTTTAAAAAATGGGGGCCAATGAGATAGCTCAGTGGAATAAAGTGCTTGCCTGGCAAGTGCAGGGTCCTGAGTTCAATCCCCAGTTCTGTAAAAAAAAAAAAAAAAAAAAAGAGTATTTAAGGAATTCAAGCATCTCTGTAACAAGAAAACAAGCTAATTAGAAAACAGATAAAGGACCCAAATGAACATTTCTCAAATGATATATAAATGCTCAATAGGTATACAAAAAGTGATCAACATTCAATCATCAGGGAAATGTAAACCAAAAACACAGCGCCACAGTGAGCTATTTGTTATCATTGAAACTCTAAAAGGTTCACCATCACTGATATAGGGGCTCCTCAAAATAATACTGTAGAATCACCATATGATCTAGCAGTTCCACTTCTGGATATATATCCAAAGGATTGAAGTATACCAATTGACACTGAGAGATGTCAGAGGTCTCTACTACCCTATTTGTTACAACAGCATTTTTCATGACAGTTATGATATGGGATTAACCTAAATGCCTATCAGAAAATATTAATGGATGGGGCAAACTGCTCAGGTCCCATTCTGTCCCTCTGTTGGACAGACGCTTTCTTTCCCCCAATAAATATTCTGCTCTTTTTTTAAATTTAACAGTATAACATGTACATGTTTATACCTTATAATATGTAAAATTGACATATATTAATTTAATAGTATAACTTGTACATGTTGTTTATATATATATATATATATATATATATATATATAATTTTTTTGTCTTTTTGAGACAGAGTCTCTATGCAGTTCAGGTTGGCCTCAAACTCACTTTTGTAACCCAGGCTGGTCTCAAACTTGCACTGATTTTCCTGCCTCAGCCTCCTAGGTGCTGGGATTAGAGGCATGCTCCACCATGCCCAGCTTATATTTAGTTTTGTTTTTATTTTATTTTTTCTATTTTTTTAGGAAAGGTTCTACAGGGTATTCAGGGTTTCACTACTAGACTGGAGTCATAATGATACATCCATTTATAGCCTCCCAAGAGCTGGGGTTACAGGCATGTGCCACCACGCCCAGTCTCCACTGCCATGTCAGTGCATCCTGGAGGCGGGGCTGGCAAGGTAGGCCTGGGGGATTGAATCCCTAGCCCCTGCACCTGTTCACAGGTGCTTTAATCTGCTGAGCTATTTGGCCGGCCCTTATTTTATTCTTTGATACAGGGTCTCTCTATGCAGTTTGGCCAGTTCAGCATGTAGTACTGAGGAGCAAACTCAGGACCTTGCACTTGCCAGACAGGTGCTTATGCCATGGAGTTATCTCTAGCCCTAAATATTCTGCTGTTAACCAAAAGAAGAACAAGAAAGAAGAAGAACAAGGAAGGGGAAGGGGAAGG
>PVKN010034465.1:0-11824 GCA_004027915.1 Capromys pilorides
GCATTGTATCAATTATTGTGAATGTACTACTAATGTGTTTTGAAAGTGTCACATTGTAATTTCTTTTTAAAAGTAATTAAATAAATAAATAAAAATAAAGACAATGACTAAGAGATTACCAAGATGACAAAAGGCACAAATTTAAGAATTGATTCAAGCGCCATACAAAATGAAAACAAAGGCAGCCCACGTGGAGGCACTTCTAGGCAAAGTGACTGAAGAATAGAGACACAGAAGTGAAGTACGGCAAGGGTGGCAAGGGGAGGGGTTTTTAAGTAGCAATGCAGCAGGCAGCCTGCTTCCAACACTCAGAGAAACATTGTTACTTAATGTGGGAAACTTGCGTTGCCATTTATAGGGGCCAGTGCTGAATTCTAAAATGAGCAAAAGATATTTTAAGCCAAGGCAAAATAAAGATCTTGGGTAACAAAAAGTGAACAACACATTGTTTTACAAAGGAAAATTTTCAGGATTAGGCAATGGGAAGATTGGTGAAATCACAGAAGTAAAAAAAAAAGCAATGAATAGGGAGAAATACTATGTGGAAATAAATTCATGTGAAATGAATAGAACATGTATAGAATATCTTATAGGTTTTATGAATGCATACACAGAAAATTAGAAAACAGCACAAAAGACAAGGATAAACATAGAATTAAAATGTTCTAATTTTTTGCATTTGCAAGAAATTTAAATGAATTGTCTTAGATGATGAGATCTAAAGGTTACACTGTAATCACCAAAAGACTGCAAAAGGATGAATAATTAACAAGCTTATAAAAGGGAGTGTTGAATTAACAATTCTTAATTGTCCAAATGAAAACAGGAATGGCAAGAAATTGGAATATGCAACAAAAGGGATAACAGAAGTGTAAGAGAGCTAGTTTAAGTCCAAACATATCTGATTTATATTGGACATAAAATAAACATGTCAATTAGAAGATAAAGATTAGGTGCAAACAAAATGCAACTCTATATGCCTCTTATGCAACACACATTTTAAATATAAAGTCAAATTTGAAGGTAGTAAGACAGAATTAAATATATCCAGAAAAATGATTTAAAAAAGAACACTTACAGAGGTATACTAAGATCAGTAGCAGCCGACTTTCAAAAATAAAACATCACTAAATATAAGGTGGAGCATTTAATGATTAAAATCAATGCTCAGAAAATTTTCAAGAAAAGTAGGTACATTAATAAACAGAGGGGGAAACAGCTGATTATACTAATAAACACTCAAAGAGCTTCAATTGTTGGTAACTGAAAGCAATTAGATAAACAAATATCAAGTCTATATAGTATAGCTATAAAAAAGCAGCAAATTCTGCAGTTTGTAAAAATATGGGTGAGTCGGAAGGCATTGTCCTAAGTGGAATAAGTCAGAGAAAGGTACACAGTGCACGATTTTACTTGTATGTGGCATCTACCAGCTGAAGCATAGTGACAGAGTTACCTGAGATGGGATGGTGAGAGGCAAAGGGACAGGTGGGTCAAAGACGTAAACTTCCAGTTACATGACACAAGCAAGTCTAGAGTATCTAGTGCACGGCATGGTGACTGTGGCTAATAACACTAAATTATAATTTTGCAATTTTCTTTAATGTTCTCACCATGAGGCAACAGGTACCAGGGTGAGATGATGGGGGAATTAACTAATTAGACTGTGATAATCATTTCTAAAATATACAACTGTCAAAGCATCCATTGTACACCTGAAAAATCAAACCATTTCTTTGGCCAATTAAACATCAGTAAAATTGGAAAACTTTTTATTTTTTGTTTTGGAAAACTTTTTAAAAATACAACTGGTTTAAATATCCAAATTGAAAACACATACCTGCAGAATAAACTACAAAAAACCCCAAATGCCAAACACTGTTTTCTCCAAAGTAAGACCCTGCTGGAAAATAATAAGCCTTGAAAACTAGAGACTAAAAATGTCCGCCCATTCAGGTTTTCCTATCTTATAGAACAGCCACTGAGCAAGAGAACAGGGATGGCAGGCAGGGCAAGGATAGGCTACGTGGGGCTGGGAGTTTTGATCTCTAGTTTTCAAGGCTGATAATTTTCTAGTTAGGTCTTATTTTCAGAGAAAGAGAGTAAATAAAACAACTAGAAGAAAACTTGGGAAAATATTTGTGCTGAGTATCTATGGTGCTCAGTAGAACTGGATTTCCTTTACCCACCTGCTATCTCCTTTGCTATACAACCCACAGAATTACAGTAGGTTATGTAATTTTTTCTTATATGTTTCCATAACTGCTTTCCTATAGTACCATACAAGAGATCTTTGAATGAATTTCTTATTCATCAGATTTGCTTTAACAAAGGAAAGCTTTAGTACATCCAGTACCAAGGACATAATAGATACACAACACGGTTTTTTTGCCAAACAGATGACTGATGACCACTGGCCAGAACTGCCACGACCATTCAGCCTGCCATAAAGCCCAGAGCTAGACTGTCTTATTGGTTAGCATATCAAGCATGGGCTCTGGAGTCAGGCTGACCTGGATTGACTCCTGTTTGCAAGTGGTGACAACCTCTGTGATTTATTTCTCTGAAGCTGATTTTCAGTAAGGTGCTTTGGACACTCCAGGACCTGTACTCAATAAGAAACTGTTATAGTACTATTGTGAAGTTTGACTATGGTGGGTGGCTTGCTGAGGCTTAGGGTGGAAGATTCTTGACCTTCCTGGTTTCTGCCTCATGAATGAGATGGTTTGCTGGGGTAAAAGTAGAGTACCTTTACTGAGAACTTTGCTGCTTCATTTGCAATAGATGTGACCTTCTTTGGCCCTCATAGCTACCTCTTAAATCTGTCTCAGTGGTCCTTCCCGCTGGCTGTGCCTTACAATCACTTGGCCCTGCATTGAACCAATTAGAATGTTCTCCAAGGGGTTAATGTGTATCTGGGACTGAGAACTGCTGGCTTCTTACTCTCTTGTTTCCAGTATAATGAGTCCTAGATCACAAAAACCTCTCAATTTTTGACCAGGTCTGGTGGTACGTATCTGTAATCTCAGCACTCTGGGATGCTGAGGCAGGAGCCCACTGTACAGAATTTAGGAAGACCCTGTAGCACATTTAAAATAATAATAATAAAAAAGTGTTCTGGCATTTAATCCCAAGTTGTGTACCAAAAAATTAGTTTCCTGAAACAGGCAATTCAGCAGAAAGGGCAGGGCTGTGCCAGAAACCTACAGCTCTAACCCTGATTCTAGTTGGAGGGGGGATCTAGCAACCACAAGACCTGTAACCTTGGAGTCTCAAGCAGATCAAACAAACACAATAGAATCTCTCATTCTGTCTACCTTGAATCACAGTGTGAAGGTCAAAGTGGAAAACAGTTAAGGCTTTTCAAAAGTTTGGAATACTAAGCAAGTATTCCATTTTTTTTTCGCTCTGCTCATAATTAAAAAATTCTTACTGCCCAGGTAACTAGGTGTGGAGCCTAGTACACAACTCATTTTATGTAAAATCCCAATTTCAGGTAAAACTCACTCTGCTGATTGTTGTTCTCCTGGTGAGCAAGAAAGGAAACAGTGGAGACTGAACCCAAGATGTTACACAGCTGTCTTGATTATTTTTGTTTGGTGTTATTACAAAGCTGTGGGTAGCCCCACATCCATTATTGAACTTGATTCTGTTAGCTAATTTCACAGTCTTTCATGGAAGCAGATGTTGATACTTACTTCTTGATTTTTTTATTTATTTTTTGGCAGTACTGGGGATTGAACTCAGGATCCTGCACTTGCCAGGCAACTCAGTCGATCTTAAGTAAACAGAGAATTTTTGCCTGAAAAGCTCTGATTCTTTGCAACAAGTCTCAGGGAGCCTTTGGTTAAAATGGAGCCTACCAAGGGCCAGGTATAATTGCTGTGTGGGATCTGCCCCTTTAGCTACCATCCCCTGGGCTTCCTGATAGTTAAGTGTGTGACAGAAGATCAATGCTATAAGAATCATCCTAACCAAGGCAGTTGAAATCCTTTGATATTTGGCATCAAAACAGGAGAAAGAGGCCCAGAGGCGCAGACAGGCTGAAATGCCTGGGCCAAGCAAGTGGTCACCTACCTCTGTCCCTGTTTGCACATTCTACTTCTGAGCTGTGGTACCGGGTACCTCTCTCTAAACCCCGGACATCTATATTCTCTAGCACAAACATCTGTGCCCTAATACTGACCCCGAGCCTAGTGATTATAAAACTTGTTTCCAGGACACTTAGGGTTTATACAAGTGAAAATGAAAGTGAGAGAAAGGGAAATGAGTACAGTTATGACTGATTTTGCCTCTACTGGTATTTTTATTCTTACCTGTTGCAAAGTGGTACAAATGTATGTTGTCAGCCAATGACATAAACAGATTTTCTTTAGGAAAGGAAAATCTGATAATTACTATTGTTGGGGCACATATTTTGCAACACAGGAAACAATAGATTTAGGATGTCAGGTTTAGTGCAACAAAACAGAACAAGTCTCTGAGGAAAGCATGAACTGTCATTCCAAGTGACACTCTGACAGATGTTCCCACTCACCTACGGATATGGTCCAAACAGCAATGATTTTCAGAAATGCCTTAGTTCTGGAGTTGAAGCGGCTGTGGTGGATGGGGTTCTGGATGGCAACATAGCGGTCCAGTGAGATGGCACAGAGGTGCATGATGGAGGCCGTGGAGAAGAGCACGTCCAGGTAAATCCAGACTGCACAGAGCTTGCTAGGCAGAGGCCACCGGTACCCTACAACACAAGAGCTCAGCATCAGTAAGCCACCTCATGCCTCCTGGGGCATGTGGACTATGCTCTGGGATGTAAGTTTCCAGTGCGGGGAAGGCCACAGGTGATTGCAAAAGGCAATGCAACACATTTTCAACATCAGGACAAACTCTGATAAACAAATGTGTTTACCTATGGCACTGACAGATGAATACAAGGTTTGAGTTTTTCTGCTGTCTGGAATTACATTACTGTCAAGCGACAATGCGAATTGTCTTCAGTGGTTCTCTTGCCTTTCTACCACTTAACAAAGCTATTTAAAAATGATTTAGGGCCGGGAGTTGTGCTGTGCTTTGAGCTCCTTTGTGGGATCATCTCTCACATTGTACTGTCATTATTTATTCACACATTTTCCTTCCAGATTGTAGCTCCTGAGGTTAGTCATATCATAGTCATTATTATAAGCACCTGGTCTCACATACCAATGGCAATACATGGTATTCATACAGATGACTATATGACTAACAATCCAGTTGGGAGTATGTTTTTACTTGTAAAAATGAGAAACAGCTACCTGGTGTAAACCTCAAATTTAGGGTGTGTGGGAATATTGAAGACGGTGGTGACGTCATGCTGCAGCTGGTCTTCGGATCACACTTGGAGAGCCACGTAGGCGGCGGTTCTCTCTCTGACCTACACACAGAGTCCACTGGAGAGCGTTAGAGCCCAAGCCAAACCATCCAGCTAAACCATTCTCAGGAGTTAACTGATGGTATGTCCTGAATGAAAATACATTTTAAAGCTCACTGAAGATTCAATATATAGGAAGTACTGCGGTTCACCTTTTGTATCAGGAACATAGAAGACATAGACATCTGCAAAGTGTCCTCTGTGTAGTTTGGAAAAGATCAAACCGTTCTATAAACTGCTAAATAGTTTTGGTGGCAGTATAAGCAATGCTGTCTGCATATAAGAAGGAACATTACAAGGAGCAACCTTCTTTCATAATATCACAGACTCCAAAGCTGCACAGACTCCGCAAGTGAACTGCTCTGACTACCAAGGCGCCACTGGGGATAACCAGAAAAGGAAAGGGTGGAGACACCAACCTTCGTTTAGAACCTTTCCCTCACAGTTTACAAAGTGCCTGAGATGAAAGGAATGAAAGGAATGCATATTCTTCAGCAGCGCCTGAGGGGAAGTTGGCGGAGCCTGTTTAGAGCTGATGTTGGCGCTGGAGGGCTTTTCTCTGGGAGGAGGCAGCCGCGGACCTCAGTCCGGGTTTCTGCGGTGGGGATAAGCAGTGGAAGCTTCCGCGGAGGAGACCGCTGGGCAGCACCCCCGCAGGCTGAGCAGGGCTGGAGGAACTGCCAGGGCGGGTGCCGAGGGGCTGCTGGGGGAGCGGCTAACACCAGGGGACGCGCTTGCACTCAGGCTCTTGGCGCCCACCGGCGATCCTGGAAATTCGGCAAGGTCCGCCCTACCCATCTGTGCGGGTCACCCCACCCGCAGCACTGTCGGTTTCTGGGGTCACTCCTCCCCACACCTGGAGTTTGCGTCTGATTGAGGATAGGACTTTTCGGAAGTGTAAAACCCCTCCAGAATGCCTGAGAAATGAGAAGCACATGAAAAAAATTATCCCACTGTGGCATTTGAATGGTTAAGCGGGTGCTTAGCTCGCAGGCGCAGTGGCGACCCTACACAGAGCGAAGTCTGCTCTGCCTCACTCACTTTCTCCACCCTCTTCAAGTCTGGGTGAATTCTTCTTTCTTTCTTTCTTTCTTTCTTTCTTTCTTTCTTTCTTTCTTTCTTTCTTTCTTTCTTTCTTAAGTCTCTAAAAGTTGGCCTGAAAATGCTTTATTAAAGACAGCTATCAACCTGTCTCCAGGCTCTGTGCAAGCTGCTGATGTATCCATTCAGCAGTCTCCACATTCGCTCCCTGGCTCGCTGTTTAAAGAGAGATTTGCCTATGTTACTTATCACTGGGAAAGAATATTTCATCCTGCTCCTCGATAAAGTGTTTGCAGTGTTTGTTGATTTGCTGAGATGTTTATGTCAAACTAGGTTGAGAAGAAAGCAAAAGGAATCTCTTTTTGCTTGCTTCCCACCCTCCCCCAAAACAGACTGAAAGAGCTTATGCATACGCATTTTTAAAGAGTTTAAGGTATAATTCAAAGGCATGTTTCGAAATTAGCAATTAAAATCATTTATTCTAATAGAGACTCTAAATATTTTAACATTAAACCTGCTTCACCCCTAATGCTCTCTCTGCAAGTGTTCCAAGGTAATTTAGAAAGTTTTACTACCCCGTTAGATGTACTGGAGATTGTAACAAAGATAAAGCTGATGTGTCTAAGGCTTGAATACTTGGGTAGGAATATAAAGGAGCAAAAGTCAGGTAGATTCCGAATGATGGATAAATTGCTGCTCAATGACTGGATTATTTATAATCACTTATGCATAAAGTATCTATTAAAACACATAACTTTATAATGCTCTACAAAAGCTTACAGGTAATAATCTCAGAAAATAGGTTTCTCATCTTTAAAAAGTGCAATATCATTTTAAGAGTTAAAATGTAAGTAACGTAATGCAATAGGCTCTAGCCTATATAGAAAAGCTGCCTCTTACCACTGAACCCCTAGCCAGACTCTGCTTGGGGAATGCACATGCTCTCTGGGAGCAGCGTGAGTGCAGCTAGGAAGGGAATGCCACTCACCATACAGGATGGTTAACATGGACACAGGCATGACCAGGAAACCCAGCAGCATATCAGCTATGGCAAGGGACATCAGGAAATAGTTGGTGGCGTTCTGCAGCTTTTTCTCCAGGGACACTGCCATGATGACGAGGATGTTTCCAGCAATGGTTAGAATAATCACTACAGCTGTCAATAAAGCAGACCAGTTTTTCTCCTGGAGATGAAGTAAGGAGACACATGTTGGGAAGAGGCACCCTTCACAGGAAAGGTTGGTTCGATTTTCAGAGTCTACTGTCCAGTTAAATGCATCAGATATATTCATTTCTCCTGAGTGAAAGGCGTTGTACAACCTTGTGTCATCATTGACTTGCATTAAGGAGTTTGGGGTAAAGCTCAAAGAAGTGTTTTCTTCACAAAAAATATCCATGTCAATGCCGGAACTTGTAGTAGATGAGGTATTGAAAGACTCACAAGTTACAGCTTCCTTTCACCATTCATCTTTGTGTCCCCACATGGCACTGTGTGGAAGCTGTCGGACTCAGGGACTCCTTTGGCTGACTTTTTCTCTCCCATCATTGTAACAACAGTTAAAGGACTGTGATGCTTCTTTATATTTCCTCCCTTTGCAGTTTCAGTACAACCCACTGTTGGATTGTATTTTTTTCAGCAAGCAATGAACAATGACAAAAACAAACAAAGCAAAAACAAAAACCAAAAACCAAAGAACAACCACAACAAACTTTTGCCACTGAGGGTGCAGAGATGTGGGAATTTAGGAAGACAAATGTGATCCTGGCCAAAGAAGAAAAGTTTTGTAACTGCTAGAAATCTTGTTTAGCTGTACCTCCTTCAGTTAGATATGCTCATCACACAAATTGAGCCATGGCTTTAAAATAGCATGCAACCCAAGCCAGTGGTGATGTATGCGACTGACATTAAGACAGCCAATTAAAGATGTACCTGGGGTTAATCCTCTAGTAAGTGGGTACACTTCAGGTAGCAGTTCTTATTTTCAGTCCAAGCTGCTGCTGCCAGGCATCTCAGCTTGTATTATGGTGCTTAGTTAACACAGGGAAAAAGAAAAAGTCTTGGAGATCAGTAGAGAACTTTCCACCCCAAAAATTCTTATGGAAATGAATTCATTTTGTCTAAGCACGATTTCAAATCAGAAAGAAGAAGAAAAAAAGAAAATCACACAGCAATCAAAGAGAGTAGCCTGAGAACTTACACTTGTCCCCAGCATCCATGAAGCAGATACATTGGGCTATTCTGTGTGACTTGCTTCCTCTCTCAGGTCATTAAGCCAGTGCACAGACCCCTCTCCTGAAGCTTCCAGAGGCACAGCGAGATAGCAATTTTATTGTTGTTTTCGCTGACTTCAAAAACTGCGTGCCGGAGTGCAGCCAGTTCCAGCCCTTTGAGGTCCGAGTTGTCTTCCTCTGCCAGGGCTCAGCGTGCGTCCTGCCTCCCCGTATGGCTTGCCTGCCTCCGCCGGCACACGCTGAGAAATCATTCACCAGCTCTTCCCAAAGTCACACAAAAGAACCACGCGAGAAAGTCGCAAGAGCGGTCTGTGCTCAGCGCTGCGGTTACCACGGGGACCCAGCGGCTCTCAGGCTGCACAAGCGCTTCATCAGACCTCCAGGTCTGTGCGTCAGAAACAGCAAGGTAGCGACAGCCAGGGAAGCTGACCAAACAGGCTTTTCTTTCTTTCAGTTTTGCTACATGTTAACATTGGGAAGTTACCCTTCGCTATAAAGAGAAACGGGAGAACCAGCCTTTCGTGCAGTTTCCTGATCAGGCAAGGAAGCTTCATGGCGATAATTTATTGAATTGATGGAATAAGAGCGACCAGAGAGCGTAAATAAAGCTGGTAACAGTGTGTCCTGGGAGCTGGAAGCATAAAGCCCTTCCATCCACAGCCAGCTGTGTGACGTCCAAGTGGAATTACGGACATTGACAGCGCAAGCTGGTGGCCAGGAAATCAGTGGCAATAAGGCTGATAAACTATTCACACTATTTCTATTTATTGCTACATATATACAACAGGCTTATGTTTTCTCCAACAGAAACAGAGTACCCAGAAGCAGCTCAAAACTTTACGTGCGGTGGGCCACGAGCTGGTTTTTCAGAAACAACGCTAATGAACTCTGCTTTCCATGAAGAAGCCTTTTCTCAAGAAGGCTTTTAAGGAAGGTAGATATGTCTCATTTTTACAGAGGAGAAAGCAGATTTTTTCTGGAATTGTTGGAGTTTTGAAGTTTCTGTCTATTACCGTCTTCTTTTATTCTTTACATTCTTTCTTAAACATTTCAGCTGTTCTCAGGCCTTCAAAATACTGTTTGTGGCCAAATCTGTAACTTAACAGCACATTATTTCCACGAGTTCCAGACCTCTGGTTTCTTCCTGTTATATTCTTGCATTCTCTGTCATTCCCCATCCCCACCTTTATCAGGGTTTATTTCCACTCATTCTCCTGTTCCCAGAGTCACTATGTCTTCAGACAGTTGGCCACAATCCCAGGTCCTTCTGCTCTTGTCTCTGCCAGCTCTCACTTAGTCTCCAGTGCCACCTCTGTGTGCTTTTTTTTTTAAGATTGTACTCATAGTGATTCCTCTGTTTACAGCCTCCCAAGTGCTGGGATAACAGGTGTGCACCTCCATGCCCGTTCTCAATGTCTCAGTGTGTCCCAGGGACAGGGCAGGTACAGCAGGTCTGGAGATTGAACCCCCAGGCACTGTGCCTGCTTGCAGTGCTTTAATCACTAAGCTATTTGGCAGGCCCTTCTGTGTGCATTTTTCTGGAATCTCCTCTGATTCAGCCTATAGCTAGATGCTCTGTGGTTCAGGGCTGCTTCATCTGCCTCTTGAGTGGGTGGGTATGTCTGTCTCCCCCTCTTTGCCCTGTCACTGTTTTTCTGTCCCTATCATAAAATGTGTGTTTCAAGTAGCAGGCAGCTGAGAGCACAGGTTTGGGAACTATAGTTGCTTGGTTTTGGGTCCCAGCTCTGTAGCTGAAGAATAGGAGTGCCTGGAGCAGTCTAGAGGTTTCCCCTAAGCTCAGTGTTCTCCCTATACTAGAGACAATGGTGGTACTCTGCTCATGAGGTCATAGTGAAGCTGGAATCAGATAATTTGTTTCTTTAGCTCATAGCTAGTGTATAGGATGTTTAATATGTGTTAGTCATTTTGCTCTGATTAATATTCTTACTGGTATAACAAAATTGACACCACTTCCTTGCCTGAATTCCTTCAGCCTCTTTGCGGCATATATGATTCCTTTCTTTTTTTTTTTTTTAAATTTTATTTATTTATTTATTTATTTGTTTGCTTGTTGTGTTTGTTTGTTTCTTTATTTATTCATTTTGTGGCTGGCTCAGCCTGCCCTGGTGGTGGGGCTGGCGCAGCATGTGGTGCCGGGGATCGAACTGCAGTCCCTGCAGTTGCCTGAGCTTTGCTAAGCAGGTGCTTTAGACCATTGAACCATCTCACCGGCCCCTATATGATTCCTTTCTTATTTTGCTCTTCACCCACATCCCTATTTTCCAGGCCTTCACTCTTGTTTCTTTCCCCATCAGCAGCCTCTCTTCAATGTTTCTGGCCATTTTTATGTCTGTCCTTGTAGTTCCCTATGTTGGGAAGGCTTTCACCATCTCTCTCTTTTTGTCTATCTGCCAAAATCCTTGTCGGTTCTGAAGCTCAATTCCGAAGTTATTGTTTATGAGAATCCAAGACCCGTCTGTCACTATTCATGGGAACTTGCTTGAATTCTTTAGTTTCTAAGTTTTAGTTTCCTTGACTATAAAAAAGAAATAGTACTAGTATACCCCAGAGGATTGACTTGATAGCAAAATACATTTATGTAAGTACTGGCCTATCATAAGCACACGGTAAAGGTTAGATGGTATTGCTTTTATTTTTTTTTATTAAGCTTATTGTGGCCCTTTCTCTTCAGTAGAGACAAAGACTATAATATCTTCTTCAGGTTTCCATTTTAATAGTTATTGCATTGCACGCAAACTCTATGAACACAAGAATTGTGTCTCTCTTGTTCAGGGTTAGCCATATCGTTGGTGCTTAAATGTACGGAATGAATGAGTGTGTGGCTGATTTTTAATTATCTATTTACATGTCTGTCTTCTCAAAAACAAGAGGGCTGTTCTCATGATGGAAGGTTTCCAGTAGATGTGTTTTGATTTAATTATTAACATATATTTAAAAGTAGAATTAGGGAGAAATCTACAAGCTGTAATGTTTTATTACTTTGCCCAATGCAATGCTATTTTAATTTAATTAAAATGGGCATAAGGCAATTCTATTTAAACACTTCAGTATTGGGAAATTACTCTAAAGTTTCTTGATGTTAAATTTTGTGCTATGAATTTCTGTTCTCTTTGGTGAAATCTAATA
>PVKN010034466.1:0-11820 GCA_004027915.1 Capromys pilorides
CAGATAATGTTATTGTAGCAGCATAATCCAAAGCAATAGAGAAGTTTAAACCTTCAATTCTTCATATGTATATGTGAGTTGTTCAGATTTGACTGGATGTGATGGAACAGCAATGTTGGAGAACCAAAATTCTGAGGGTCATTGAAAGATTTTAATTCCCCTATGTGCCAGGTATACTTGATGAGCAACTACAAGATACTTACATTAGAATGGAAGGATGAGAAGATATTGGCAAGTGAACCAGTGTCATGGCATCAAGGTGTGGGTTAGTTTAAAACATACTATGAAGATGCTACTGTACATCTTTCTTCATCAGATTTTTAAAATTATTTCTAACATGACCTAATTCCTTCAGAAGGACATTAGTAAAAGTAATAATACACACTGTTTGTACCATGCAATATGATATGAGCTTTGAAAATGTAATTATAAGTATCATAGGACAAACCAATGAGTGAGAACCTTATACAAGCTTCTCCTGACCACTGACATAGAGATCAGAGGGACATCGCAGAAAAGGAGCCCTCATCTCCACAAGCGCCAGGCTTTCAGGACATTGGCCATGCAGCACACTCCACTCAGCTGTGTTCCTCAGTGAGGCGCTAGGGCAGAATCCTGGGGTCTACATTTTCCATGCCTGCATCTTTCTCCCCTCAGCAGCTCTCCATGCTGCTGTGAGCTTCTGTTTCTCCAGCAGGAGTACTTGCTGTTTCCTTTCACACTGCTCATGCTCCCACACCAGGCCCTTACACTGTCTCCTGACTTGATAGTGCATTATTTAGGAACAGGTGTGTGCTGTTTGGGTTATGTGTTGTGTTGATCTCCATGGCACTGTCACTGGAGCAGGCGAGAGATTCTCAGTGCAGAACAGGGGCTGAGCAGCACAACTATTTCTGCATCACTCACCATGGGAGAACACAATGAGAGAATGGAGCAGTTGAAGAAAATCTTAAATCTGGTGTCCCATCCAAGGTTTGTCATGGAGCAGGGGCAGTGAGAAGGTGTATTGCCATTTTCTCCAGAAGTGTTGCTGCAAGACTAAGCAGGTCTTGTGCTATCATGTGTTGCAGAGGAATGCGAGTAGGTCAAATGTTCTTGTAAGACCTTCAGTACAGGTGGGATAAGGCATCTTTTTCCTAAAGTACAACATGGGTTCATGTTTGGGGCAATAGACCTCTTAACTTGTTCTAGTTGCATATTGGCAATAAAACCTCTGCCATTTCCCCAAAACAATGTGTCATTCTTCATGTAGCTTCCTAATCAAATGTTAAAACGGTGCTGGCCACGTTTCATCCAGAAACAGATACAGTGAAGGTTGAGTGGCAAGAATGACTTCTCTGAACTTCTTCCATTGATACACTTGTAGCTAATTGAAACTGTCTGGCAATGTAACATATGGCCACCTTCACTAGTCTATTACTCTATATATTTCTGCCCAGTTGATGATGCTGATGGACTTCCATGTGAGGCCTGGATCAATCTATTAACCCCTATTTTATTCAGCATCTGGATTTGTTGTAAAGCGTGTGTTAAGCAACCTATTTTCATAATGATACCTAGGCTCCAGGATTTGCAAAGAGCAAGGGTGACACTGCCTTTGTGGGCTTCATTATGCACAAAGTAGCCATAAGGTACACTGCTGTTTGATGATCAAGTAGCTCCTGAATCAAGATAAGAAGTTTCCGTGGAAAGCCATCCTTAATAAGCTGCCCTGTTTCCATGAGGTTAAATAAAATTTCATAGAAGATTCAGCAAGATCTGGACATCTCATATTAGACTCATTCCCTGAGTTCAATACCATCTTAGGCCTCATGAGGGGTTGATATTCAAGCAGGATCAGAACAGAGTGTAATTTCACTTAGTTGTGTAGGAACAATCAGTTGTGTGACCTGGAGGATATTTCTAGGAGAGATTCCACTCTCTGGAGATTCCTTGAGTGAGCTGAGTTGAAATGTAAGTGGGTCCCATGGTGCTCATCAGATAATGAAAAGTGTTAGGAGATGGACATCATCCAAGAACTGGAAAACAAATGTGAAAGTGCAAGATGAAGGTTTGACCACTTTTAGGGGGAGGGTCACTAGGTAAGAACATACTCTAGAGCACTGCATAAGAGAGAAGAGGTAGATATTTCTCTGCTTGTAATGCAGTGAGGTAGATTGAATGGAGAGTATGGAAATTGTGTATCGTTTATGTTGGGCATTTTTCTTTTATTCTCTGAAAAAGACAGACCAAGGGCTCCCGAGATCGCTGAGAAGACTAAGCACCTGCTAAGGCAATGCAGTGACCTGGATTTGATCTCCAACAACATCAGCTTAACTGGCCCTACTGTGGGGCACGCTGAGCTGGCCACTGAGTCCAGGCGTGATGGTACACACCTGTAATCCCAATGTGGGTGAGGCTGCAAAAACATTCACCACAGTCTTAGCTGCATAGAGAGATCCTGTTCCAAATGTGTGAATTACACAGACCAGGAGGAATAGATGCTTAAATCAACTTCTTCCACACTTCTAAAACTGTTGACAAGTAGAAATTAGGCCATAGAGATACGTGTTTTTGTCCCTACTGAAACACTGTATGTAGGAGTTTGATAGGTCAGCACCTAGACAAATATCTCATCAAAGCCCTAGAAGAACCAGAGTGAACACAATGCTTTGTTAACCTCCACGTTCTCCGTACTGTTGTCTGCTGATGACTGAGTTGAATCCTACATCAAAGGACACCAATAAGCTAGAAATAAATATTCTGCATATTAAACCCCAGTAGCAGTGACTGAGAATCTAGTCCTTTTGCAACCCTTGTAGAAACTAATGTGAACATCTTTTGAGAAGTGTGACATTTGCGTTCTTTGACACAGCATAACAAAAATGATGAAACTGAAATGGCTTAGAAACAACTTTCCAATGATTTTCTGGCAATATTGGGTGAAGACACTCAACCACTTCCACCATTGTAGATGTAGTCTTGTGAGTTACTTTTTAGAATTTATGCAGTTGCAGAAGCCAAAGTAATTGAGTCCAGTGGAAGTGATGGAATAACAATGTTGGACAACTAAACAAACTTGATCATTGAAAAATTTCAGATCTCTTAAGTCCTTTTGATTTGATCAACGGCTACAAGACACATATATGAAAATGGAAAGATGAGAAAACATTTGTCAAATGAACCAGTGCACGGACATCAATCAGGGTGATGGTTATGTTAAACCTAAAATAGACAGATTGATATTTTATGCCCAAGTCAGTGTCTCAGTTACTCTTCTCTTGTTGCCCGGACAGAATATTCAACATTGAAAATTAAGGAAGAAAGGATTTATTTTAGCTTATAGTTAGTGGAGGTTTCAGTCCATACTCTGCTGGCTCTGAGACAGAGTGACACATAGCACAAAGCAACAGGTCATGGCGGGGGCAAAGAACAATGGGAGGGGCAGCAGCTGAGGCAGCTGTCAAGCCTTCTCTCCTCCACATATTGTAATGCGGATTACTTTTCCCCAGGGGAGTGCAGTGCTGATACATACACAACCAATCAAGAACACCAGAAGCTGCCGCACGACTGCATGAGGCACTGAGTGGACAACTACACACAAACCACAATAGTCAGCAGAGTTATTTTATGAATTTTTGAAATATTTTTGTTATAAAAAATATGGGACTTTGAGGGACACAGCAGGTCTAGACCCTAACCCCAGAGTGGTCCTGGCTTGTAGGACACAGGACCTACTGCACCCTGCATTCATGGGTGTCCTCAGTGGGCTGATGAGCAAGACCCAACGTTCAACCATTTTCAATCCTGCATCTTTCTCCACTCGTGAGCTCTGTGATGAGGCACGAGACTCTGGTTCTCCTTCAAGAGCTATTGGTGCTTCTTCTTTGCAATTCATACTCCACACCCAGTGATTATGCTGTCACTCCAGAGAAGATGGTGGATTATCTGAGAGCAGGTGCCTGCTTTTCTGGCTATGCATTATGTAACTCCCTGTGCCAGCATTGCCCATTGAGCACTTGGAGCAGAAGGAGAGAGAATTGTGCTTGCAGAGAATTCCAGCCCACCATGGGCTGAGGAGCACAACTACTTCTGTACCAGCCGACCTGGGAGAACATGAGAAATGAATGGGGCAGTTAAAGAAAACTATTGAAAGAAATCTGGTGCCCAATCTCAAGATGATTGCAGAGCAGGGCAGTCAGCAGGTGTTTGATGGCAGCCTTCTTCAGAAGTGTTGTTCTGTTGAGTAACTCAAATCTTAATATAAATTTCTAGCTACTGTCCAGTATGTTTTGCATTAAATGTCTGGCTTGGCAGCAAATTCTGTTTCATTACCTTGACTTTCAAGGTTTGCTTAGTGATATTCTGCCCTCACTATTCTAAGATTTTGTGCCGTACATTCAACAAAGCATTGCGTTATCACTTGGATGTTATAAGTATGGTTAACATGGTCCCATTTCTACACAAAGCATGCTGTTTCCTCAGTTGTGTGGAGAAAAAATGGGGATACCACACAGTGCTGTAGACTCAGAAAGTCGTTTTGCTGGAGTTTCAAGTGATTCTAACCCCTGAATCCTATGAAGCTTAGCAGTGAAATTAACATGGCATGTTCTGTGAGATGTTTGATCATGCAGAGGAAACGTCATTGCAGGCTTAAAGTAAATTTGTACTCTAACCCAGTGAGAAAATAATTTCATGAGTGGTGACATCTTTGGGGCTTGTAGTGAAGTCATGCAGTGTCACATACTCAGGTCTTCTGGGTACTCACAAAACTGCTTATTAACCAGAGTGGAAATGCAAGTGGATTCTGAGAAAATCAGGTTGAGGAGACTATTGTGGAGCAGGGAATAAACATGTATCTAAATCATCCCCTACCCCTAGATACTATAAAATACTCTAGAGTACAAATTAAGGGACAGCTAAGTCTTGCTGCAAATATATTAAAAAGGAACAAAATGCGTACAAGATAGATGAAGGAAAATAATCCTGCTTGGTGTTGCTTTTGATTGCTTTTAGTGCATCTCTCAGAAAATATGCCTGTCTTACGAACCAAAATCTACAGGAGTATAGCTGTGCAAAGGTGAGTTCTCATGCAATAGCCTCCAGGTGAATTCTCTCAGGAAAGGCTAAGATTCCCCCTTTCCTGCTGGTAGCTTTGGAGATGTGATCACAAAGAAACCTGAAGCTGAAGCAGTCCCCACTCTGTGGGTTGCCATACTCAGAGCTCTCTTGGTCTTTATGGGACCTGAAGAACTGAACAGTGAATAAAAACCTTTCATCTTATGCAGCCAAGTGAGAGGTCAAGGAATACAAGATTGGAAGAGCAGCCTGAGTCTGTAGTCTGTCCATGGTCTGTGCCATGTGCACCTTTACAAGGCTATGAATAATGAGGCCAAGTTTTGCAATAGATGCTAAGATTACACATACGGTAGGAAACAAATCCTGTGGATACAGAGATGTGGTAGGTTGGGCAGACAGGGACATTTGGCCATAATGCGGTCTGTAGGGGCATGGACCTCTCAGGGTTCTGAGGCTTCCACGTCGCCCATAAGTCCTTCATGTTTGGTCACCTATGCTCCAAATTCACACAGTCACCAGAGACATTCTTCTCAGGACACCTGGCTTTCCCAGCTATTCCTCATAGGCTGAGGCTTGTCTGTGTCTAGAAGACACAATCAATTGGTGAATGAATGTCAACCGCTGCATTCTTCAGCTTAAGAATTCACCTATTTTTATGACATGTAAGGCATTCTTCCAGAGCAATGAGGCTGAATGTGGTCTCAGGTGATACAGAAGCAGCTATAGCCCCAAGAATGGTTTTGTCTGCAGAATGCACATTCTCCATGGTTGTTACCACAGTCGCTGTGGGAGAGAAACACTTTCAAACGCAGAGTCTTTAGCTGTGGAGTCACCCCTGCTGCTGTCCTTCTGGGCCCACTGAGCATCCAGTGATGTGATTTCTTCCCATTTCTTTGCCCACAATGACTGTGAAGTCTTCTATTCATTCCTGTTGCCTGATTCACTATACTGTGGAGCATTTGAGTCTTGTCTCCAGGTTTTGAGTTATTGTTGCATGATGCTCTAGTCTATGAGCATAGTGAAAGCATTCTGTAATTGTGAAATACCTCAAAATTTTATAAACCTTCAATCCTAGCTGTCTTTTTAAGGGCCTCTGTCAGATAATTTGTATTGTTCTTCTTTCTATTGCCTCTTAAATGTATTGAAATTCTTGGTTGCTTTAAGGAATCTGAAATCAGGAGAAACTTGTGACTGATGTTGCCAATGAGAAATTCCACATTCTAAATCACGTTACCAAGCTGGCTCTGAATCTTCTGAAATCAAGATTCTGGTGCAATGCCTTTAGGTCTAGGATTGTAATTTCCAAGGCCTGTGAAACCTGAAGTAGCAGGACATCAGACCATGTAGCAGCTTGAGAATGCTGTCCAAATCTTCTTGTATACTAGTTTCTGCCTGGAAATCTCTGCTTTCGTAGTGGTTTCTGAAAAAGGACACACTTGGCAAGTAAAAACCTTGGGTGAGGGGATTCTTCTCCTTTGTGTGCTATAGGAGGAGGACAACTGCATTGAAGGGATCAACTTTCAGTATAAAGACAACTGCATTGAAGGGATCAACTTTCAGTATAAGTCTGCATTGGCGTTGGAAATTATCAGGTGTAAATCGTGGGGCATGGAATCAGCTGACCTTTAAATAAATAATATTTAAGAAAGAATAGCAGGCATGATTGGCAGATGCCTGTCTCTGTCCATGCTGATAGACATCAGTGATCCATATGTGTTCTTCCATGGTGCAGCTGCCTCCAGTCTGAGCAACACAGCTGGCAGAGACCATGAGAGTATCTTCATGGTGAATGTCCAGGCCTCTGTCATGGGCTTTCCCACCACACACTGTGTCCACATAAGTTTCCTGCAGGCTGTGAAGCTTCAGAAATAGAGAGGTGAAATGGGTGACAAGGGCTATGGTGCTACAGAAGTGAGCCTTGGTGCATAAAATTTGCAAAGCAGTTGGCAAATATTGTCTTCTGACCCAGGAACGTGTAGTATGTGCCAGGACGGAGAGTGTTCAGAATACACCCACCACCCCAGACAACATGGAACCAAGGGTCATCATTTGCTAAGCCTCCACAAGACTTTATGTGTCATTTCAATGTGCAGGTTCATACAATTATGCTGCAACAAGCCATTCCTTTTTTGGGCCCACTTAAGAGGTAGAAGGACGGTGGACTCAGACCATCCCGAATGAACTACAGGTCAAAAATCAATTTGGGGTGTGTTGTGCTGTCATTCGTAGTCTCTCTCTCTCTCTCTCTCTCTCTCTCTCTCTCTCTCTCTCTCTTTAACACACACAGACACATCCTCTGAAAGGCAGCGTTGCAGCAGTCTTCCAGCCCTGAATCTCCTGAAGTCAAGATTCTAGTGCAAGGCCTGTAAGTCTACGATTATAATTTCCAAAGCCTGCAAAACCTGGAGTACCAGCCCATCAGACCATGTAGCAGCTTGAGAATTCTGCCAAATCTTCTTGAATATTAGTTTCTGCCTGGAAATCTCTGCTTTCATAGTTTTTATCAGTGCTCTGAGGTAGGGAGGGCAAAAAAAAGGTCAGGAATGCAACATGGTCTCCAGGGCCCCGTGTCCACTGCTGAAGGCCTCCAGGAAGAGTGGTGGGATGCTCCCTGGCACCTGCTTCGTGATCTCATGCTTGTGTCATTGTCATTCAGCAGGCTCTGACCTCTCCACTGCAGGAATGTCAGTGGGGAATGGCACTCATTGTGGTGAGTCTGAAAGGCCAAGGTCCCAGATGTGCATGAGCTCCGTGGAATCCTCATTCCTGCTGGGAACCCAGGTAGCGGCTCTACGGCCATAATGTTGGTTAGCTTCAAGAATGCTTTAGGTCGCATGATCCCATCTCCCTTTCAGATACTGCTTTCTAATTGGAACTGATTCTGAGCCTCTAGCCAGTTAATCCTGACTGGTTTTCAGCTTCCTCCAGAAAATTACATAGAAAGGAAAATTTTCACTACATCTGAGAGGTGCGAATGAAGTCTAGCTTGGAAATCCATGATACCGTCACTGACTGACTCCACAGCATTGGTACATTTTGCTTCCAGGTGACCACATGGCTCTGCAGAAGAGAAAGGGCCAAGTATTAGCAGCTGCTGATGCTGCACCAGAGGCAATAAGGCCTGAAAAGCTAGCAGATGGATGATTGTCCACAGCAAGTTATTCCATACTTTGAAAAACTGTGAATTCAGAGGTTTCCTGCCTTCAGAGATTAGAGCCCACACTTGTGTGTATACATATGACTTGGGTGCTCTGTTTTCTGGCAGCAGATCATGCGCTCCATCAGGAGAGAGATTCCCATGGGCTCACCCTGGATACCTGAGGATGAAATGAGAATCTTAAACTACCTCTTCAACAGGAGTAGGAGAGGTCCCTGACTCAGATGATGAAAAGAAAAAAAGGTTCAGAAAGAGTCAGTGAGAGATGCATATGAAGGACTCACTAGAGGTAAATACAGGATACACTCAAGGTTCAGTGCAGGTGCTTCAACATACAAGGCTCTAGGACCACTGGACTGTTCACTTATACCTTGGGCTCCCAGGCAGTGGGATTGGAGGCATGTCAGCAGGTTCCATCAGGTCTGTTGCTCTCAAAGAGATGTCTATGAAATCTCCAGATAACTTCTGCTCTGAGGGATCTATGCGTTTTCTTGTTAGACATTGATGTACCATTTCATGCATTTCTCTTCTACTTTTCATGTGTAGTATGCAAAAATCAGGTAATTGAGCCTCAAATTCCAGAGACTGAAGTTTCTGAGCTCACCAGTACTTGGGAAAGTTCAAGGGAATCTCTCTGGAGAGGGGAAACAGAAGGAGGCTTTCCCTGGTGTGTTTTAAGGTATTGGCACATGGGATCAATCATCTGCAAAGAGAGATGACAGACATGTCTGGTCAAGGACAAGAGAGATGGGAGAGGGACAATTGTGTAAGGGAATGAAGATTACACTAAGCCATTATTTTCCAAGCCAATATCTTAGTTGAATGTGGTTTGTCCAGGGTTCCAGAACTGAAGTTTTTCTGTCTAAAGGCCATGTTCCTACTGAGCTCCTGTGGGGGTTGTGAGTCTTCACACTGAAATAAGCCTTGTAGGGTAGTGAGACTACAGAATGAAAAGCACAAGCCGGTCAAATTTAGAATCTAGTTCTGACAGGCACAGGATGGAACAAGATGTCCTGCCTGGGCTAAATCATCAGATAAAATAGAAGAAGCTTCAGGATATGCTCATAGAGAAGCCAGTGGTCGGGGCAGGGTGTCATTGCCCATACCAGGTGCAATGCAGGCTACCCTAGAAAGACACTGCATATGTGCACCTGCCAGCTCCTGAGAGTCAGTACTATGCCTGAGAAGTCAAATGTGTGCTTCTTCTGGACTCATCACTCCTCTGTTAGGGCACAGTTTCCCAGAGCAAACTGCTACAGCAAGAAATACCAGATTACCTGAAAGCTTCATTATGAGAAGCTTGCTCTGTGACAGGGTCAGACAGCGTGAGGACTCGAATGGAGCACTGAAACAGAGGTAGCCTAGCGAGATGAAAGCTAAGATCTCAATCTCAGGTGCTGCATCCTGACAGCAGGGGCCCTTGGATATTTGCCCAGATATGCACTTACGGGGATCAGGGGAGTTTGATGATCTTATGAACAGCAGCCAGAATAAGGTTTATATGTAGTGTGAGTCCCGTCTATCTGATGAGCACGTCTGCAGAGCCCATGAGGTGTGGTTCAGAGAGCATCCCAGGAAGATCTCAGGGGCTGCATCTGAAGCTCTGGCTGAAGTCCACGATGGAGAAGCTGAGGGAGCTGAACTGGGAGCATTGAGTGGGGGTGGGTAGCTTGGACAAGTTCTCAGAATCATGACTCTAATATGCTTTTGCTCCATAGAATTACATTTTGTTGTGAAAACTTTTTTATGGAAGGGCATGCAGGGTGTTTAGGTTGTCATGACTAGATTGGATTTATAGTGATCCACCTGTTTACAGCCTCCCAAGAGCTGGGATTACAGGCATGTGCCACCTTGCACAGTCTCAATTGCCCTCTAAGCATGCTCTAGGGGCAGGGCTGGCAAGGCAAGCCTGGGGATCAAATCACCGGCTCCCGCATGTGCTTACAGCTATTTTAATCTTCTGCTCTATGTGGCTGACCAGGAAAACTCTTTCAATGCACTGTTTCTCTTTGAAGCTGTGTCAGGTATGGCATAGCATTTTGTCAGCCCCAAATGGAGCTGAACTTCCTCAGTACATTTCACTTCATAGACCATGTATGGTTGTGATAAATGCTTGAGAAATCTTGCCTGTAGCTGAGGAAGCACAGCGTGCTAAACATTCGTGCTATCACTGTTGAAAAAAAAATCATTAAGCACATCATATTTTTCGTTAGTTTTTAGTATATCAATAAGCAGTTTGAGTGACTGTGATGGGGTGTTTTTAGATGCTCCATAGGGATTCCAACCTCAAATTTATCTCAATTTCTTCAAATGTAACTAGAAGTTTCCACTAATATCTCAGATTTCTGATAGTGGTTCTTATACAGCTTCTGGTGAAAACAAATGGAGTAGCTGAAATTGCTCATAAAACATTCCATGAGACTTTAAGCTTTATTCAAGACAGGGTTTCTCTCTTTAGCTCCTTCTCTGAGTTCATTGCCTGAAAAAATTACCCTCATATTTTTAGAAGGTGATGGCATAGAAATAGGTTAAAGTATCCAGATTTATTTGTCTTGTCTCTCCAGTTTTCCTAAGGCTGTCTGGGAAAAAGCTTATGCCAGTATTACTAAAACATGTCTGATGAGATACATCCTTTTTCGAGACTCATACGAACATTAAAATTTCATTCAGATTAACTTAAGATGCCATCTTCTAAGAGGTCCCCTACTGGTTCTGGTGCAGTTGAATAGCATGTGGTGAAGAAGGGCAGCCTTCCTCAGCCTCTAGGTGACTCTCCAGCTTCAGTCAGCTAATGAAACAATGTTTTCACCTCAGATTCAGGGAGTCCCAATGCCTTTGGCTTCATCTATAACTCTAGCTGTGCATAGTTTATGAGTAAATGACAGTGATAGGGACATTGAGAGGGAAAGTTTAACTGTGATTGAAAGATCCCATGGCAAGAGTATAGCCCATGTCTAAAAGCAATGAGTTAATGTTTCTCCACAGTAAACATCTGTGTCCTTATTGGTGGATGTTTGCTGAACAGGACAAATCTGACACCTGTGGACTCAAGGTGTCCTCTGGTGTTTCCTCAAGATAATTTGTACACAATATTCTTTTTGGAGCCATATGAAGAATGGCATTGATGCACCTAGTGCCCCAATGGAGCTATACGTCCTTTTTTGTGAAGGCTCTTTTAGGTGGTGTTTGTCTGAGATGATTCTAGCAAGCCTGCCTTTACTTAGCAAAGGCCATTCACTAGAGTTTGAGAAGCATGACACTCTGAAGTTGTAGCAGTTTGAACACAGAACATTGTGTTATATGAGTTCTAGTGGACAGAGATGGCAACAGGTTTTGTGACCAGTTAAGATGGCTATCTGTAGGCAAACACATGCAGGTTCCTATCTTAAATTGAAGCTAGAAATCCCCACCCAATTTGGCTCACAGCTGTGATCCAGACTACTGTTGCTTGCTATAATTCATCACTCTCAATCTTTCCTTGGGTTAATTTTATTGGAATTCTAGATGGATCTAAGACACTGGGAGCAATTGAGCTTAACATCACTATCTGAATATCAAATGCATTAGATATAGGATAATAATATCATTAAGCTTCTCTTCTAGAT
>PVKN010034467.1:0-11856 GCA_004027915.1 Capromys pilorides
AGGGACTTTGCTTTGAGTGGAAAGCTGTTGAGCCCTTTGTTCCAGAATGGCAGTGACAGCACCAGGTTCCAGAATGGTGCCAGCATGGAGAATTTATTCCTCAGGATCAGGGTCAGAGTGCTCAGCGATCCATGCATTCAACCCCTACAGCCAAGAAAGCAGGAAGCCTGGCTACTGCTCCACCTGGCAGCAGACCTTGGCATCATCCATGTGGCAGTGGTTTTAGGCATACTGAGTATGCAGGAGTTCTGAGATTAAGAAGGCTTTCACCTAGATTTCAGAAGAAGGCCTGAGAGGCCAGGCAGTGTGCCCCTGAGAGGAAAATGTGTAAAGCTGTGAGTAAGAAGCCTATTCTGTGGAAACCCCAGAAGTTTGTAAAAGCCAGGAAAATGGATCATCTAAGGGACTCTGCAAAGAGAGAGTAAAGCCAGCCTGAGAGAGAAGCTATGAGAGCTACAACTACCAAGAGTGCTGTAGGGGTGGAGCCCCATGGAGCTTACAGTTTGCCATAGGTTGCTTCAGATGTTCCGCAAGGACCTATAGGATTTAATGTTTGCCCTGATGGATTTTGTAGTTGTGTTAGTCCCAATGCTTGGTATCCTGCTGTGTGTACCTTTTAGAATGGTAATGTTTGCTTTGTGCCTTTGAATGTTGAATGTGTTTAACTTTTTATTTGTATAGGGGCTCACATAGACCTGGGACTTGGACTTTTCAGTAATGCTGAAACTGCTGGGAATTTGGCAACTCTTAGACATGGACTAAAATGTCTTTTGCATAAAGCGATATGCATGAGTCTTTGGGGGCCAGGAGTGGAATGTTATGTTTTGTATATAGATGTCCCCCCAAAGCCTCATGCAGTTATGGGGTGGCTTCTGGAATTTGTGAATGATTATTGTGGGTGTGGATGCTGCATCTCCCCTGGGGCAGGTGATTTGCATTTAAATGTAAGGAAGGAGGTGATGTTAGCTGCTTGACCTGCTGCTACTCTATCCCTACACTCTTGCTCTCTGCCTGCTGCCATGAAAAGTTGCCCTCTGCTATGAGCCACTCTGCCTTAGAGCCAGCTGAATATGGACTGAAACCTCCAGCAACTGTGAGGTAAATAAACCTTTCCTTCCCTCATTTTGAGTGTCAGGTATTTGTGCCAGCAATGAGGGAAGAATAACTAAGACAGGGCCAGAAGGATGTCTGTGTGGTTCTGGCCGAGGCGAAGGTCAGGTCGAGGAAGGCCATGAGCAAGCTATGCATCCAAAGCACACATGAGCTCTGTGCCCATGGGGACGAAGGACCAGCTCGTGGCCCTGCAAGTTGCTGGGTCCCTGCAGAAGAGCCTAGACATGATGAAGGTCATGCAGAGCCTTGTGAAGATCCCAGAAATCCAGGCCACCATGTGGGAACCATCCAAAGAGCTGATAAAGGCTGGGATCATAGAAGAGATGTTAGAGGACACTTTCGAAAGCATGAAGGATCAACAAGAAATAGAAGAAGAAGCCGAGACAGAAATTCTTTGAAATTACAGTAGGAGCCTCAGGCAAAACACCTGGCAAAGTGACTGAATCCTTTCCTGAGCCTGAGCCCTTAGGAGCCATGGCTGTCTCTGAGGATGAAGAGGAGGAAGAGGCTCTGGGGGCCAGGCAGTCCTGCTGTCCACACTCCACGGCTAGGGCCTGCTCCTCCCACAGCCTGCCTGATAGTGCCTGTGCACTCGGAAGAGGCAGCCGCTCCATGTAGCTCTTGCACTACACCTCTGTCGTGAGGCATTGCATTTGGAGGAGGTCCTGTGCTTATCTCTTCACTCTCTGCAAGTTTTGAGGTCTCAGGGGTATTGTTCTTATAAAGGTGGTGTGATGAAATGCGGCATTTTCAGGAATATAAACAGAAATATCTTATTGGGAAAAGCAGAGAAAACCCCTTTTCTTCTGAAGCAGCTCTAAAACAAAGTTAAATACATTTTTTTTGTGTGTATATAAAACACTGGATAAATGGATTTTAATAAATTTCTGCTTTAACATTTAAAAAATAAATAGCCCATGAAATTCAAAATCCTGGAAACCACTGGTCTAGCAAATTTTCGTTTTTTTTTTTTTTAATTTTCACATTCTCCAGACCTAAGTGTTTTTCAAAGGAACATTGCTTCACTAAGAGTTTATTTTTAGCAAAACCTGTAAACCTGTATCTTTTTTAATGTCTTTGGTTTTCTCTCTTCTTTGAAAAAGGAGAGCCTTTAAAATTGTACAATTCAGGCTATCTTCCTCCTCTCTGATTAGCAGTGGGGATGACTGTCTGAGTGTGTGTTCCTCTCCCCAGCCCAAACTCCTAGGGTGCTGGAGCCCTTATGAGTGGAACTGGTGCATTTATAACAAAGACCCTGAGGATGTGCTAGCCCTTTCCCCAGACAATACACATGACACTTTCTTTTTCTAAGTGAATAAAAAATAGTTTAAAAACATTAAAGATGATGCAACAATGGTTGTTATATTGCATAGTGTTGTCTCCAAATTACCAGATATGTAAGATTACAAGATATAAGCATGCAAAATTGGTCAAAAAAATTATTTAAAAAATGCCACTCTCTTGATTTTGGTTTTTAGTCTCCAAAATTGTGAGAAATATATTATTATTATTATTATTATTATTATTATTATTATTGAATTTAGTACAGGGTCTACTGGGTCTCACTACACAGATCAGACTCGTAGTGATCCTTCTGTTTTCAGTCTCCCACACTGTGGGATTACAGGCATGTGCCACAACACCCAATCTCAATCAGTTTCAGCTTGTCCCAGAAGCGGGGCCAACATGGCTCACCAGGGATCAAACTCCAGTCCGTGCACCTGCCTAAGCAGGCACTTTAGTCTGCTGAGCTATCTGGCCAGTCCAATTATTATTATTTATAAGCCACTCAGTATACAGTTTTTTTTCCTTTTTTCTTTTTTTTTTTTTTTTTTCGGTGCCAGGGATTGAATTCAGGACCTTGCACTTGCCAGGCAAGCACTTATTCCACTGAGCTATCTCCCTGCCCCAAGCCACTCAGTATATAGTATTTTGTTATAGCAGTCCAAACACTAAATGTTACAGAAAAAAAGACATATACAAGAAGCCATGGACTTTCTCAAGAATGCTCCACCCACAGGGAGCAAAGAGGGAAAACAAACCAGGCACTTCTGACACATCTGAGCCATGGCAAAGGGAACGCTGGAGTAGAAAGCAGAGCTCAAAGGGACCGCCAACATCAAGGTGCCCAACAAAGGCAAAAACATGCTCTTGGCGCCACACCTTCCTCTTATCCTTCTCCTTATTCCTTTCTGCTTCTCTCTCTCTCTCTCTCTCTCTCTCTCTCTCTCTCTCTCTCTCGAGCTGTTTAATAATAAAGACCATTCTAGGGCAAAGAACAGCCAATTAATAATAACCCTTCTCTGAAATTTCAACCCTCCCAACCAACTTTTTAATCAAAAGAATAGCCTTCCATGTGCCTCCCCTAATAGGGTCTGGCCTCCATCCACCCAGATTAATCACTCCATGATGGCCTGGGAACTTATTTAATGTCACTGCTTAATCACTTTATTAAATGTCACTGCTCCCAATGGTGAAGATGTGTTTGTTTCTCATCCCCACCCATCTGTCCCTGATTCTGACTTGGAACATACTTATCCTCTTGTCAAGTACAGTGAGAGATTCCTGCTGGGCCCTCCCTGTGTTTCTGCATCCTCACTGAACCCCCAGACATTTTGAATTGGGGTGCATTTCTCAAGAAGCACTCTAGAGTCACAGAGGTCTCCTGAGAATAGGAAAATGCAGTTCCCAGCACCCACTGCCTTTTCCTGGTACCTTCTTTGGCACAAGTTAGAAATATGGAAAATAAACCAACATTTTGGGGAAAACAGCCTGTGGCTTTCACTAGCAGCATGGTATGCTGAGCTGTGGCCTGAGAGAGAAAGCAGGAGCCGGTATTTTTACAGCTGCCAGGATAAGGACCTACATACGCTAATCTCTTATTATTGGTCTCATCTACCCTGCAAGCCAGGGGGCTGCAGTTGCAGTCTCACACAGTTTCCCTGGCACGGTGTCTCATGACTTCGGTCAGGGGCCTCAGACCAACTGAGGCCCAGGAGTTCTTGCCATTTTCCCATCACACCACATGTCTTCTCTCCTGCGTCATCCTTGCCTTCCTTTGTGTCCCTCCCTACACCCTTGCCATTGCTTCTTACACCTAATCATTCACTTACTTAACCCCAAAACGATTTACTGAGCTCTCTTATGGGCCAAACACTGGAGACCACTCGCACACCAGGGAAAGTCCTGGTCTTCAGGGCACTTCAGATCCTGTACGAAAAGACCGACAGGCAAACAAAGAAGTGGAAGTTTCACAGATGTAAATGTTTACTCAGGAACAAGCTAGCATAAAAGATGGAGGCGCGGGTCTGTTTGAGGGCACTGAAAGGAAAGGTTTCACAGGGTGGAGGCTTTTGGAGAAGACAGGTGTTCTCCAGGTGGATGGGGAGGGACTTTTCCTGGAGCATCTCAGAGCTGCGGGGAGATGGGCTGTGGTGGCAGGCTCTGAAGGGACCCTGTGGGCACTAAGGTCAGATCTCCACGTCCAGTGCACTGTGAGCGCACTGGGGTGGGAGTGGGGGTTGAGGGAAGGGACATGGCAGTGGTGGCTTACTGTGGGCACGAACGCAGAAAGGCCCCGTGTGTGTCTTACAGCCTGAGGCTCAGCAGCTTCCCAGCACATCCCCGAGGCAGTCTGTCAGGCAATGAGGCTTATTTAACATGCATTATGGGACAAATAAGAGAAAATTAAAAGAGCTATTTTAGAAGGGAGTAATTGTTTTCCATACCCCATAATTACAAGCGCCTGTAAATGCTCCTATCATAAACGAATCTGCCGTTTAGAGTTCTCTTAAATTCTCTCCGTGATGAACAGAAGCTGCAAGAAGGGACCTCGGCTCTCAGGACGGAGAAGCTGAGCCTGCACTGACCCCTGGCGTCCGCTTTGGCGCAGGCCTCCCACCGTGGGCGCGCGGCCGAGCGCCGGGCTGGGCGTCCGAGCTCCAGGTGTTTCTCTCCTTGGCATCGCAAAGACCAGGGCGACCTTGGGGCTGTCGCAAACCTTCCCTGGGCTTTTCTGGGTCTCGCCAGGTCAGGTCTTGGGCTCCGCTTCTCCTCTTGTGTCTCGCTCTCCTTCCCTCCCTCGCCCCTCCGCTGCCCTCCCTCCTCTCCACCTCCATCCTCTCCTCTCCTCTCTCTGTGAAGGGCATCATCATCCCGCATCGAGGCTCCTTCGTGACCATTCTCTGCTCCCCTGCCACTCGCATGCCCTCGCTCTCACCGAGGCACCAGGCCTGTGCTGCCTTCATCTCCCCATTTGTCCCCCGCAAGAGCCAGGACACCACCGGACACCACCGTCGCTCTCAGAAGCGACGCCAACCTCCTAAACGGCTTGCTCTCTCGCTTGAGACCAGGGATCTTCCACTTTTCGCCCACAAAATTTATTCCTCGAGTAAGCTTTGATTTGCTAGGAGAGTTGCTGTCCATCGCTTCTAACAAGTCGCTGCGTGAACTTGGCCCTATGCTCCGGCCATCTCCTCTTCTAGAAAGTGAGGGTTTGGAGCCAGAATAGTGTTTTTTCTTTCTTTTTCCTTCTAAGAACTTCCAGTGTTAATTTTCTCAGCACCTTGCCCCTTTCCTTTGTTTCGAAAAAAATCTTTTCTACCCAGTAAACTCATTGATTAAAGTAAAGTTAATTTATTGTCATTTTCATCAAAGATATATTTAACCGATAACTGAAACATCTGGGCAGTAGAAGATAATCAATGCTACCATAAAGAATGACGATAATCCCAGCCAAAGGCAAAATGAATCTCTGATATTTTATCTACACAGTACAGACTTATCATGAATAACTCTAGCATTTGTTAACTCTTTTGAAATACTGAAAATAACATAGTCTCATATTACAGATATCTAGATTCTCCATGATATATTGAAATAAATAACCATGGAGGCCACACCTGGCTGGGAGAGTCTATTTTGTCAAGCCGTCAACTCCTCTTAGCATTCTCTAGAGTGAGCATAGCCCATTGCTTTTAATTGTACCTGGTCCATAAATAAATATTCCATCACCAATGCCAGCTCTAATTAATTAAAGCTGGGAGGAGCTCACCATGCCACTTGCAAATTGAGCATATATGTGTAAAGAACGTAGAACAAATTAATTTCACATAGATTTAATGATGGTTTATTTAATGCATGGTAATTAAATATTTTGTAGGGTATAAAGTCTAATTGGTATTAAATTTTACATTGGCAAATCACGTTCTTAATTTCTCTTTTTCTTTGTTGATTTATTAGGTACCTGAATGTTGTTATTTTCCACTGATGATATGCTCCATCACTTTCCTTCCCCTGTCATCATTGTCCTTGTCACCACCATTGCCAGCACTGTCACCAGCACCATCACTACCACCATCACCACCACCAGCACCAGCGCCATCACCATCACCAACACCATCAACACCACCATCACCAGCATCATCACTGGCACCATCACCACCACCATCAACACAACCATCACCACCACCCTCAACACCATCATCACCACCATCTCCATTAGCATCACCAGCACCATCACCACCACCAGCACCAGCAGCATCACTGGCACCATCACCACCACCATCAACACAACCATCACCACCACCCTCAACACCACCATCACCAGCACCATCGCCAGCATCATCACTGTAACAATCACCACCACCCTCAACACCATCATCACCAGCACCATCAACACCACCATCTCCATTAGCATCACCGACACCATCACCACCACCATCACCAGCACCATCAACACCACTATGAACACCACCAGCACTAGCACCATCACCAGCAGTGTAACATGTTTACCCCTGATCTCAGGTAAAGGTCGATGTTTGGCACCTAAGTATCTCACGTATGAGGACTCCTTTTCCTCACAGTGTGAATCTGTCTTGCTAAGAAGCCAGGTTATCAAATTCTGCCCAGGACCAAACTGTTTCTCTATTTATTCATGAAGGGTATTATAACTGGGAGCTGGAGAGATAGCTCAGCAGCACAAGCACCTTCCTGGCAAACATAAGGTCCTAAGTTCAATCCCTTGTACAAAAAAAAAAGAGGAGTAACTGGGAAATTTTTAATATAGACTATATACTAGATAAAGCTATTTCATTAATATCAAGTCTGGGTATAAGGGTACAGTTATGCAAGATGAATAAGTCTAGAGATTTAATGTACTGTATAAGGATGATAGTTGATAATAGTGTATCACATACTGGAAATTTGCGAAGAGTAATTTTTTTTTTTTGTATGTTAGGGAAGGGTCTACAGGGTGTTCAGGGTCTCACTACTAGATCAGACTTGTAGTGATCTGCCTGTTTACAGCCTCCCCCAGAGCCGGGATTACAGGTGCGTGCCACCACACCCAGTCTCAATTGCTGGCTCAGTGCACCCTGCGGGCGGGACTGCTAAGAGTAAATTTTAAATATATATATATATATATATATATATATATTTTTACCACAAAATAGTAATTCTGTGAAATCATGGATATGTTAATTTTCTTGGCTTCAGTAATCATATTACTATGAATATAAATATTAACATGTCTTGTTGTACACCTTAGACACAATTTAAAAATACAACCTCTGAAGAATCAACAACACTAAATTTTCTGAGTATAATAATGGTATTGTAGTTCTATAGGACAAGCGCCTTGTTCCTAAAAGGTGCAGCCTGAAATGTTCAGCAATGAGGTCAGTAATTGCTTTCAAAGAGTTTTTGGAAAAAAAGAAAAGAAAAGAAGAATATATACATATACATATATATTCTTATTCTTATTCAGAGAGATAACATGGCAAAATGCTGGCAATCAGTAGACCAGGTGAAGAGTGTCTCTGGGTGGTCGTTATGTTGATTTCCAAACTCTTCTATAGGTTTTGAAAATTTTCAAAGACGTGTACTGGGGAATAGAATCTTTTTGGATCACTCAGATACTAGCACTGATATTATTTTGTACCTTTTCTTAAAACTCCAGGTGCTTCCTGCTGTCCTAAACTTGGGAGGCAGCATTCATTCTCCTTGTGTTCAGTCAGGTTAAGCTAGGCAATGCTGCAGTAATGCTGTGAAAATCTCAGCCACATAAACCATCAAAGGATTCTTCTCCCTCATGCTCCATGGCCTCTTCAGGTCAGTGGAAGATTAAAGTTACCATTGTGAATGTCAAGTACCCTCATTCTCACCTCTTAAAGCCATGTCTGTGAAGTGGACTTTATTCCTTTATTTTCAAAGGAAGAGGTTTCCTTTCTCTTACTTGAAGATACCTGCTTCACATGAACTCTGGACCCCTATCTCCTCTAGGATGTTGCTTCTACAATGTGTGTCTAGTTCCTCTGTCGCAGTGTTGGCCTCTTTCTCTTCACATGTTTTAATTTCTATATCTCAGAAAGGCCTATGTTTGACTGTATCACACTTTCTCATTTCCCATTCTCCTTTTTTCAAGGTTATAGTCCTTGCTGTAACGATGATGTCTCTACTTTCTGATATTCCAATCTGGATTTTCATACAAGCTGGCATTTGCTCTCAAATAATATTGAAATATCTCCCTGCGTATTCATTCTTCAGTGCACTGGCTCCTCCCTCTGCAGTGTGTGCCACTGCTCATTCTTGTCCTCGTGGTTCTCTTAGTGCCATAGGCAGCACTTCAGTCTCATAATCTTCCTGCTCTTTCCCTCTCTCCTTTGATTTTAGCATGCCTACTACTTGGGGTCGTTCTCACTTCTGGGATGCCTTCTTCTCTGCCTTCTATATTGTCTCATTTCTCTCTTGCCACCCAACTGGAGCAGATCCTCAAGCCTTTCTTTAGCCTTTCTTTCTGTATCCCTCTCACTGCAGTGTGTGGGCTTGTAGGTGGCCCCTTGCAGTACGCCTCTCACACAGACAACCCCAGCCTTGATCTTATGCCTGCAATGTCAGCATCTCCATCCCAGCCCGTTCACATTCCCTGCCGTCACCTCCTGCACAATGCATTGTGACTCAGTCATCACTTTCTCTTTCCAAAGGACATTTTCTCTTAGAGACATGTTTTTCCAGACTCAAGCTTAGTAGACTCTTTTAGAAGTCTGTGGCTTCTTTATTCCACATCTCCATCTCTGATATCCAGATCTGATCATTTTGCTTCAGAGGAGCCCTGTCTTTTTTGTCTTTTCCATGCGTGCTGTCTTTGGCATGATTTGGAAGACAGAGTCTGAACTGAACTCTCTGCTTCCTGACCTTGGTCCCTTCTGAGTTCTGCTGCTATCCTTTCATGGTGCTCCCTGTCATGAGCCAACTGACAGGAGTTTCCAATCCAGATTCCTGGCTTAGATTATAATTGGGCTTCAGTCAGTTGCCTGCTAATTTTGGGTCAGCAGCCTTGTAGCTCAGTCCCTCTAGGTTTCTTCCCACCATTTTCTCTGCGAATCACTCTGTCATTCTCTTTGGGCTTTTCTTTCCTGTTGTCTCCTTTCCCCTCTTTCTCCCTTACTTTTCCTTCACTGCTTTTCTTTCCTGTTTCCCTGCATACATATACCTCTTTCACCTTTCATTCTTCCCATCCTTATCTGTCCTGTCTGCTTTTCCAAATCTTAGCTTCCTTTAAGAACTTACTTCCTGCATGAATGTCTTTTACTTCTCACGCTGACATTGACTTTTCCCATCTTACACTATGGCCAGAATTATTTGCAAGTAGCTCAGCAATTAATCATTTGGAGCAATTGGAGCAACCCATCCAAATAAAGGACTCCCAATTTATACAAACACTATCAGACTGGACAATTTTTTTCTTTTTTGGTACTGGGAATTGAACTCAGGCCCTTGTGCTTGCAAGGCAGGCACTTATGCCACTGAACTATACCCCCAGATCTAGTAATTAATTATTTAATGTTCTTTCCAACTAGTTCATGAGCTCTTTGAAGTTCTGCACAGAAACATCCCCAGTGTAGAGCACACAGCCGTGCTCCGCAGATTCTTCGAGCTGATGCTCTGAGTTCTGATGGGAAGCACTGGCTTTTTCTTCCCCTACCCTTGGAAGAATTACACTGCAGTATTGCTGGAAATAACTTTTCTGCCCTCAGTTGCACATGAAGAAATTTGTCCCCCAAAAGAGTGGCTGGTGATTTCTAAGTCCGCTGGGTTCAGGACTGTTCTCTTTGCCGTGCCCATGTTTGCGTTGTCACTCGTTGCTGAAGCCCTTATCACAGCCGCAGCTGCACTGCTTTTCCTCCTTTTCTTCCTCCCATTTTCCAGCTTGCATTATGGTGATGAGTAATCATGTGTCCCTTCATGCTCACTCACTTAATCCCTCGTGTAATTCTTTGAGGGTTGGTAGTATCGTTAGGTTGATATTAATGCTTTCCTGCAAAAAATTTATAGTAGAACTCAAAGAATGTCATTTGGCTCAAGATCACACAAACAAGTCTCACATCCAGTTTTGTCTTTAAAAATTGATTCAGAGGCCTTTGCTCTTTCTGTCACTTCAAGTTCATTCAAGATTGGACACCATTCCCTTCACGTTTTTTTCCATCCACCCACCACGTATTACATGGCTGCGTATATTAGTTTCTAAGTCTGTCTTCCTTAGTGGCCTGTGAGCTTACTGAGAGTAGAGGCCAGGTCTTATTTAATTTTGTGTTTCCAGAGGATAGCACAGGAATCATTGTGTGACTGTCTGAATTTTCTGGGTGAAGGCATGAAAGGGTGAAAAAGGATTGGCGTGTGTCCTGTCTTCCCTGAGAAGGAAGACTAGACCAAGACTACACATTCACCCTTGTTCATTGTACACTAGCACATAAGAGAACTTGAAATATTTTCCTCTTGAGTCTCACTACCATCCCTTCTCTTTCCAGTCTGGTATTCTCTGACACACATATCTCACTAAAGTGTGGCTCAGACAGAGTTGGGTTCACATCTTTCCTCTGCGATGTGCTAGCTAAGTGGCTATGAATGAGTCATTAATCCCTTAAGCTTCAGTTTTCTCATATACAGAATGGGCACAGACATAATAAAAATTCATATTTTTGGGGGGAGAATACAATGGCCTATTTTATATGAAGCCATCAACACAAATCCTGGAAAACAACTACTTCTTAGTGAAAGTTAATAATTATTATTTTAGGCTGGAGTGATTCATGTACTTCAGGAGTCACTTGAACTGCAGCAGTGGAGCTCACTGATAAGTGAGCTTTCAGATTCAAGCTGCAAGTGTCTTTCTTTCTTTGGCAAACTCAAGTGAGGGGCTTAGACAATCTGGAACATTTGGTCTCTAACTTTTCACTTTCACATGAATAATTCTAGGATGAGGTTGACGAAATGATCCTGGCTGGTCCCTTTTAACACCTACAAGAATCTTACAGGGAGTTGGAAGTTGGAATTGGTTGCCATTAATATTTATGAAGTGAGACCTTCCTGCCCCATCCCCTCCAAGGCACTGTGTTCTCTGAGTGATTGAAGAACTTCATGTGCACATGTACATGTGTGTGTGTGTGTGTGTGTGCATGTGTGTGTGGGGGTGGGGAGAGAAAGAGAGAGAGAGAGAGACAGACAGACAGACAGACAGACAGACATAGGGAGAGTGTTGCTTCCTTAATGGCCTGACTGATACCCTGAATCCAGGATCCAGAGGCAATAAAATAAGCATCCCTCCTTGCACTGCTGACTCACATTTAACACATGTAGATTCATATCCAGGGTCAGAGAGCCACATAAATAGAATTAACATCACATTTGTGCTGTTTGTCACCAAAGGCAAGGCTTTTGATTTGGATGAGAGGTGGGCCCCATCCC
>PVKN010034468.1:0-11823 GCA_004027915.1 Capromys pilorides
GACATAATACACTGTCTAGCCTTCTCGTTTCTTCCTTATGTGGCTATTTTCCTGTGGAATGAATGTCTCTTGGCAAATCTGCCCCGATCTTCCACCAAACCCTGAGTTCTGCTCAAAGACAAATTTCAAGCAGAAAGATTTCCGATCCCATTGCTAACATGAAATCTCTTATCTGTTGTAGGATCTTAGTTACATGTTTAGTCTCAATCACTGAGCAACCACAGGACATGAGGAGGCCATTCCACTTTTCCCTCAGGTCCTGCACCTCTACTATAGGATGAATACTGCCAAATCCAAGGAGGTGTTGGAAAAACTTAGGAAAGATCACAAATGCAGAATAACTGGAAAAATACCTGGCAGCACTTAATATTAGTTACACTCTCCTGAAAACTCACTCAACAGTACGTGTCCTGATTACCTGTCCTTCTTGGACTTTAAGTGGAGCTAAGGCAGCATCCTCAATATAAACTACAGAAGTGATAGCACCTAAGATCTTCCCATCATGGTAATCCTCCACACAGTAGGTGTCTACTTAACATACACAGAAAGCAGCTGAAACACACGGATTTTACAAGAAGTTTGAGGCTTTTCAGAAAAGCCAATATGTAAAAATAGATTGGATGTGGACCTTTTTCTCTCGTTCCACTTTAAAAACCACAGTAGAGCACATCTCAGGCTTCTGTGGTTACACAGAGCCACTTGCTCGACACGATGCAATTCCATTTAACTGCTGCGTGGGCTATTTGTGTAGTCTACAACTAGACTCCCGTATCAGCGATGAAGGGAATCATGAGCGTCACCCCGCATACAAACTTTCCAAAGGAAGCTGCAGCACAGAACGTACATGGCGCAAGCTCTGGTCTCCCCTTTAATTTTCCAAAAGTCAGAGGTTGAGCAAGTGCTGTGAAATAACGCCAAATTATTTAGGAAATTCATTTCTTTGTAATTAAGGAGATTAAAGTCCTCCAGGGGCAGAAACCATGTGACAACTCAAATCATTTTTCCCAGTAAAAGCTGTGAAACCCTATCAGTTAAATTCAGGCTCGTCTAGAATTTTGAAATGCTTCAATAATGTTTCTTTGCTCCACACAATCTGCAGTAATTTAATATTCCTGAAGTGTGTCAGGTTTTTTATAATGAGCTCTTCAAATCTAAATGTGAATTATGTAACATCCCACTACAGACGTTCTGTCTAGTGAACTGTTTCTGAAATGTGCAAGTCCATGTTCAGTGGTGGGTTGGAGAACCAAACAACAAACCACACAGCACATGGATACACCTTTGTTTAAAAAAACACATGAAGGTTTCTGTGGCTATCACCGAACGCCCCAAAACACACGCTACCTCACAGATTTGTCTTCTCACTGCCTCCCCAGCTCTCCCCTCCTACGACCCTACAGGGAAGCTGCTGCTGTTTACTAGAAGCCCTACTTGTCAGGGACTGTGCTTTGGGCCTTGCAAACACTTCTGATTCAATGCGTCAACCACTCTAGTCAGCTGTTATTATGATGTTCAGTCAACAAATGAAAAAGATGAGATGTAAGCCAACTTAGAAGTCTCTCTGCAACCACATTACCAGAAGCAGCAGAGCACAAGCCACGTATGTCACCATCTCAACTTTACCTCCAATGCCCACCAGTGGGTGGTGAATAATCAAAGGTTGAATACTAATCCTCTTCAAATGTCTAGAGCACTGATATGAGCTACAACACAGACGAACCCTAAAGCATCAAGCGAAGGGCAAGGGGCTGGACAAAGAATGACTGCATATTATATGATTCCATTTTTACGAAATACTGAAAAAAGACAAACCCATGGAGACAGGGTAGAGGGTGTCAGGGCCTCGGGTTTGGGTGAGTGTCTGCCTGATAGGTACAAGGTCTCCCCTGGCACAGAGAAAATCCTTCAGAACTACACAGAAATGATGGTAGCACAAAACTATCTCTAGTTACCTTTATGTTATAGGAATTCCTCTAACACCTCAATTTAAAAAATAAACCCAGACTCCTTCCTGCTTGACACAAGCCTTATGAGATACACAAAGGACAATGCAAATTCCAGTGCAAAAGGACAAGGCAGCCCTGACACCAGATGGGGAGAGAGTCCCCTAGACATGGGCTGAGGGTCTGCTTGGCAGGAATCACATGCACTAATTAACACCTGCACATCACTCTCTGCATGCTCTGTGACTTGGGGCCACTTATTCAGCCACAGCCAAAGTAGAAAGCACAGAAAACAAGCCATTTATCAGCACTTTCCATAGACTTGCAACAGCACCACTAAGTAAAAGAGTGTGGGCACCTGTGAGGCCCGTGCACAGCCTAGCTCAGTCTACAGCTTGCTATCTTCTATGTAAGGATGCAGAAGCCACAGATGTGCAGGACTTATCTGTAGAGACAGAAGCACAGGACAAACAAGCCGGGACACAGTGGATCTGTTTCTCGGAGGCTGGGGGAATTCTGTGTGGGCAGGACAGATCAGAGGAGGAAAGAGGAGGTATCAGGGGACATATCGTGGAGTAAAGCTTTTGGCATAATTTCCACAGTTTGAAACATATTAATGTATGCTATACTTGAAAAAATTAAATTAACAGGAACAAGAAGTGGGAGAAACCAGAAATCAGACCACAGCATATTAATCCAATTGTATGTGCAATGAACATCAAAAGCATACATGCTAAAGGCTTGCAGGGTAAAGACTATTCGAGCAACATCTGCACACAGACCTGGACAGGTGCACTCAGTTCTAGGCGGGCTTAGGTGAGAGGGACCATTCCAAGTACATTTTTTCTTTTGGGAACCAGGATTGAACTCAGGTCCTTGTGTTTGCCAGGGAAGCGCTTATTCTACTGAGCTATGTCTCCAGCCCCTTCCAAGTACATTCTAGCATGTATAGTTTTTTTTCAGGGATAATGGTATAGGCAAAGCAATTGTGAAATAACTTTAGATGTATTACAGGACTGCTCTAAGAGGTAAGAACATTGGCATTCTTAGGAGCCTGGCTCTGACTGTGGAACCAGAGAGGTTAAGTTATGGGAAGACAGAACAGTGCAAGGCAGGCTGGAAAATGGAGGTCTCAGAAAAAACTCAGGAACTATAAAATACACCTGCATTTGCATACAGATGTGTATATGTATATGTTTATCTGAAAATATTTCATAGCTCTGTTGATTAAAAGCGTCTAGAAGCAAAGACAGAGTGAAGACTGGGTGTGGTGGCAGAGCCTGCGATCCCAGCTCTTAGGAGGCTGTAAACAGGCAGATCACTACCAATCCAATCTAACAGTGAGACCCTGAACACCCTGGAGATCCTTCCCCCCAAAAACAAAGTCAGAGTGTGATACCAAGTACACAGCAGTGTGGCTCCTACCTGGCAGGTACAAGATGAGCCTGAAATATGTTTTCTTCCAGAAAGTAGAGAGATGCTCACAGCAAACCAAAATAGTAAGCAAAATGGCATAAAGACACAGAAGCCATTTGGAAGAAAACAATGTCAATGGCAACATGATTAAGGGCAATAGGAAATAATAAGCCACTGGAAAAAAATTGAAACTTATAAATCCATACTGATAGACCTGAATAGGGAGGACAGAAAAGCAGACTGTCATAGAGCAGGTGCCGACTGGTAAACACTGAGGGCATGCTGGAATGACAAAATCAACATTTTGCAGCCACAAGAATAAAGGGTGGGCAGGCAAGAAGCACCATAAGATGCTGAATCCAGGAGAAATTTTTGATGCGGCCCCCATCTGTAGCTCTATGAAGAGCCTTTCCACTTACATCAGGTCCAAGGGAAAAATGTGTAATTATACAGTGCAGAAATTGGACAATGCCTCAATTAGTTTATCAGAGTTAACTTCAACCAAGAAGGGAGAGCACATGGTTCCCTGAGAACAGAACATCACTATGCAATATTAGGCAGTGCCCTGGCCAGGAATCTAATCAGATTACACACTTACAAATGAGAGGAAGAGGTTTTACTCTTCAATGCAGTAATAAGAGAAAGACAGGTTGTGGAAACCTATTAGATTAAAAGAAATTAACCAGATTTAATAACTAAATACAACATGGAATATGGTCCCATATTGGGTTCTTATGCCAGGAAGAAAAGAAATGCTATAAATTATTGGAACAATTAAAATCATGAAAATTAGTTAAAATATCTTATAACTGTTAAATTTAATTCCATCAGTTTGTTATGATTATGTAAGCATATAGAAGGAATAAACGAAAACGCAGTGAAGATTTAAATGAGAAGTCTATTGCAGTTAAAGACACATCGCCAAGAACAAAGGGGTGAGTGTGCTTGCAATGCAGGGACATCTTGAATAGTCTGCATATTTTGAGGGAGATTAAGGACAACTTGGCTTTTACTGTAATGATTTTGTAAATTAACAAAGTCATCATTTCTTTATTGTACCTCATTTCTGTTCTTAGGGAATACACACAGAACATTTACAAGTAAAGAGTTGAGATGTATGCACCTTAATTTCAAGTGATCATTTAAAAATCATATACATGTAATTATGTAATGATGTACACATGTGCACATATATGCATAGACAGAAGGAGAAATACACAAATGGTAGGCTAAGTGAAATAAAATATTAGCAGTAGGTGAATCTAAGTGAAATGCCTTGCGTACTCTTACGTTTCTACATTTTCCACAACTTCACTCAGACCTGGCATGGAACTGTGTACAACTAAGCCAACCCAGGTCTCACTTTTCCTCTAAGTGCTGGCCCATTTCTGCTCCATAGACAGTACGCTTTCTATTTCCCCAGGCTACTTGCCTTGAAAGTCAGTTTTTGGCTGTTGGTTCTTATTATACACTTCAACTTCAATCCTGTGTCTGCTCAGATTACCTGACTTGGCAGAAGGCTCTGGACAAAGGGCACTAGCGGCAGCCTCTTTCTTCCCAGGTTCTCAACTTCTTCTCTACTGGGGGCCTCTGTACCACTTGGGAATCATAGGCTCTGCCCAGGGCCACTGCAGACCCGATCGATGACTCAGCTCCCCAGAACTCTCCCGGACTGTCTCCCTCACCCTCTCCTTCTCTGGGACCATCATGAACCTGTCAAGCTGGTTTGTCTCTTTCATGTTGGTGTATCAAGGGCCATCTGATTCAGCCAACTGGAGAAATAACATCAAGAATAACAAATGGGATCACATCAAATTAAAAAGCTTCTATAAAGCAGAGAAATAAACCAACGCAGTGAAGAAACAACATACAGAATGGGAAAAAGTTGTTCACAGCTACACTTCAGATAGAAGGTTAATATCTAGAATATATGAAGAACTCAAAAAACTCAAGACACCCTCCAATAAAAGACCAGTTAAAAATGGGCATGTGAAATAAATAGACACTTGGCAGAAGTGCAAATAGCCAGTAAACACATGAAGAAAGAGTCATGATCTCTGGTTATTAGAGAGATGTAAGTGAAAATAACACTACGGTTTCTTCTCACTCCAGAAAAAAATGGTCATTGCGAGGAGAAGGAACAGTAACAAATGCTCGTGGGGCTGGAGAGACAAAAGAAACTCTTCTACATTGTCAGTGGGAGTATAGATTAGTACAGCTACTATGGAAATCACTATGAAGATCCCTCAGAAAGCTAAAATGGGAAATTTTATTCCACCTAGCTATTCCCCTACTAGGTATCTTCCTGGAAGAGCTAAAGGGTAGCCCAGTGATCCCTGCATACCTGTGTTTATGGTGGCACAAGTCACAACAACAAGTCTTGGAAGTGCTCTGTGTGTTCATTTACAGAAAATGGATAAGAAAATGCGGTACTTATATACAAAGGAGAGCTACACTGCTATACAGATGGATAAATTTGAGTCACTTATGGGAAATTAGATGCACATTTAATCTAGAATTTTAAGAGAAATAAATCAGACACCTACATTTAAATAAGACACAGCAGGGCCAGACAAATAGCTCAGCAGATTAAAGCACCTGCAAGCAGGCACAAGGACCAGGGGTTAGATCCCAGGGCCTGTCATGCTGGCCCCACCCCTAGGGCATGGTGAGACAGCGATTGAAACTGGGCTTGGTGGCGCATGCCTATAATCCCAGCTCTTGGAAGGCTGTAAATAGGCGGATCACTATGAGTCTGATCTAGTAGTGAGACCCTGAACACCCTGTAGACCCTTCCCTAAAATATAAATAAATAAATAAATAAATAAATAAATAAATAAATAAATAAATATCACATGGCTTCTCTTGTATGACAAGCCTAAAGCAGAAATAAATAAAAGAGCAAAGTAAAAGCTAGATAACAGGAAATAAGGAGCTAAAATTTTGCAAGTGGGAAGGGAGTCAAGAGATGGAGGAATGGTAAGAGGACGGGAAAGGGACATACCATGAATGTGCCAGGAACCTGCACCGATTCCCATGATGCATGGATTCACTGAGTACTGCAATCATGCACTAATAAAATAAATACATAAATAATTTTTAATTTATTAATTAATTAACTTGATATAGAGTCTCACTACACAGTTCAGACTCATACTGATTCTCCTGTCTCAGCCTTCCTTGAACTAGGATTACAGGAGTGTACCACCATGCCTGGTTTTGGGGTCAGCACAGTGCTCCTAGGATTCAGGGGCCCGCACAGCATGTGATACCTGGGGTCAAACTCGGGTCCTTGTGCTTGCCAGGCAGGCACCTAGACCATCGAGGTATCTCCTTAGCCCAAGTAAATGATGTTTAAAGGCTCAACACTTCTCCTTCTGCATTTGTTCTCTCCTGGAACATGGGCATGGGGACCAGTGAGGTGCAGCTGGAGCCCTGGGCAGTGCTTCTCACAAGCAGCCCCAGATGCAGAGGTGAGGTGCTGCGGGAACTGCGGCAGGACAGCTCAGAGACACTGCGTCTCTCCTAATGAATCATCCTCACAGCACAGGCACAGCCTGCCCCTGCTCTGACCTAACGCTTTGAGAAAAATACAATGATGGGATGAATCACCGGTTGTGAAACACTGAAGGCCACGACACTTACACAGCCTCAGCAAGCCCTGTCGGGGGTCTCTGCATCCAGACACAACAGGGAAAATCACAGTGAGGAGACCTCTCTGGGCCCGTGAGCTTGTCTCCATTATGTCACATTGCTGGTTTGCTTGTCCTACATTAGGAAAAAGTGGAATTTCAGGCAATTGACAGAAGCCCTAAAGGAAGACAAGTGCTGTAACAGGATAAGATAAATCTAGAGGAGAGACGAATAAAGGGAACAAAGGATTGCATGTGAGGGGAAAGGGGGAAGGACAGAACACCAAAATTTATGTAGTTCTAGAAGGTGGGCTATCAATTTGGGTGATTCCTAAAGGACAGAGCAAAAAGAAAATGATGTTGGTTATAGGCTGCACAAAGCTCATAGTCAGAGAAAACATTCTTTTCCTTGGAACCAAAAGAGGAGAGTAGATAGTACCAGTACAGTGTGGTGTCAGGTGTTAGCATAAGCTTCCCAACAGGGAAGGTTCAATGCCCCTGCACATATGCTGGAAGCATGGCACTGGTAGTAATGGTTAAAAATAGGGCCAAAACAATGTAGCCAAATCCAAATTGCTTATAGACAAAACATATTTTCCTTCCTTTAAACTAAAAAAATAAACCCAGTCTTGTTCTATAGTATTCATTAGCTCAAAATTTAGACTTTAAACAAATTAGAGTTGATCTTAGATACAAAGTAAGACGAGAGCAGTATTAATCTTATCGGTCTAAATGAAAATAAATGAAAGTTTTACAGCAAATATGTTTTGGAAAACAAAATACTATGTTCCAGGAGGCAGGTGCTACGATTCAGATAGCAGTCAACATTCAACAAGGCAATGATGGCGGGTACAAAATGTGCTTCTTTAATCAAACTCAAAGCTAACAGAAGTCTGAATCAGGTTTCAACAGTATTAAAGGAATTTATGTGACAGCAGCAAGTCATACTCAGGAACATTTCATTTAACTAATGGATCGCACAGTTTCGTTCAGTATTTATATACCACCATGAAAATTCATTACATAAACTCTGAGGGTATATAAAAAGAAAGGACAAGTGTAGAATTCTAAAATAATGCCTTTAGTATCCCTAACACGTGGTGTCTACTTCCGTTCAGGCACCTAAAATCTTCACCTCTAAATTTACAAAAATGTATTACTAGAAGAGCCTAGAACCTACATTTGACAGTGCAAGGAGATAGCTTACAATCCTGCCTGGCTCCACAGTGACTGCCTCGGGGTCTCTGAGCATGTAATCTATTTAGCTACTCTGAGCCTTGATTTCCTCATCAGGAAACTGGGGATCTTTTCTTATCTCCCTGGGTTTCCTGAGGCCAAGTGCAATGTCACAGCTGCACACCAGCAGCCTGCTCACCTTGCCCCATCACCTCTCACGTTGTAGTCCCTCTTTTAATCCAGCTGTGTCTTTGTCTCTCCAGTGAGCCCTTGACCTATACCCCATCTTGAACAGGAGTGTGCCTGTCACCTGCAGAGGCCTCGCACATGGTGTAGACAGACAGCAAATGTTCAGAGAGAGAAGCAGATTCACTTCTTCATTGGCCACGTGGATACTAAGCACCTGTTCTGTGGAGATCTGCCATGCAGGTGCTCAGAAGGAGACAACTATGACAGTCCCAGCCTCCAGGAGCTCCAGTGGTGCTTAGGATGCAAGGAGATGTCATCGCACATGCGATAAGAGCTAGCATGACAGACTGCCTCACAGGACTCTTCTGAGACACAGGACATGGGACGTACTTCAAAGTGGACCCAAATGCAGCAGTTGGTGTGGTGTTATGAATATCTAGGTCACAAAGAAGAAGAGGGAGGAAGATCCTTCAATTTAGCTCTGAAGGACCACGGAAGGTCCACTGCACTGAGAAGCAAAGCTGTAGGCAGAAAGACGTGAAAAGGGGAAAGAAAGGGAAGAACTGAGAGAGGCTGTCCTAAACACAGGCAGCTCGCCACGACTGAGAATTGAGTGAGGTGAGCCTGCCTGAGAACACAGAGGCCAGACTGCCCTGCCTATGGGCAGCAGCTGCAGGCAAGTGAAAGAGACCTCACAGGTCCCGGGAGCACACAGCCCACGTGTGGCTCCTGCAAATCCAGAGTGAGAAACCCAACTCATGCAGCATCCGCCTCTCATCATTTTTATCTGCAATAATAATCATTTCTCACTTCACTATGTGGGATGAGCTGTCAGGTATTGCGAGGATCTGAGTCTGGGCATTCTCTTCAAAGCACAAGGGCATAAAACAGTGCTGAGAAGTCGTAAGAGGTACGTAAGGGTTTAATTCTCACCAGGGTGAGCTCTTTCTCTTCAGGGTCAGGCAGCAGCAGTGGTAGGAGGTAATAAAGTGAGGCCACCATTCGTGTTCATCTCTTGGGCATGGCTCACCCGCCCTTCTTACTGTCCACTATGTCATCATATGGTATGAGCATCCTGTCTGAATCCTCCAGGAAGTCGCCAGTGCCCTGTTCTGGGACTTCCCGGCCTCCAAAACCTAAATCCAGGTAAGCCTCTCTCTTCGGAAGTCACCCAGTCTGAGGAATCCAGTTATGGCAGCAGAGAAGGCACTAAGGTACACTTGCGTATACACTCATGACTAAAAATTCCTATGTGGGTGCAAATCTCAGAAACTACCCCAATACAGAGACTTCAGGCCTGTGGCCAGGCCCCACCACAGTGGTACAACAGGGAGCATGGGGGACAGCTTAGGTTCTTTTGTAGTGGTACTAGTTTAGGAGTCATGGGAGACTACAGGCTAGCAATATGGGATGGGGAGGCCATGTGGGAAGACACCTGTTACAAAGGGAACTTCCCACTTGAACCCCAGCCCAGGCCAGACAAGGAGACAAGGATCCTATACTCATTTGCTCTTCCTGACTGAGGTGAGCCCTCCACCAGGAACCAAGCTCCGTTCCTGCAAAGTGAGTCTGACAAACGCGCAACAATTGGAGTCTTACAGAAAGAAAGGACAGGTATTTCACAAGGCCACCCTAGTGAAGGAAATTCTAAACAAACTAATGCTACACTTGGCGCTTTCTGTTGATTTACCTAAAATATATCTGGCTATTATTTGTTCTCCTTAGTTTCTAAGTTGACCTGCATTGTGGGACCTCTCAACATCAAGCCAAGAGAGCATGCAACTGATGTCCCCAAGCTGCCTGGCTTTGGGGAAAGGGCTGCACACGAATTTATTCCTGCACACCCTGTCCTGGCACCTGTGCAGATTCCATGACCATCAACTCCTTCTGCAGGAGCCCCACCCACCTGACCACTCCAAGTCACTTCCAGAAGATGCCACCTCCTCCCCTCCTCAGAGATGAAAGGCACCTGGCACACTTTCTCCCATCACTGAAAACCTATTCTCTTTACCCTCTTCTCAGATACAGATTTCTACTACCTTCCTGTCTGAAAAAAAGAGGAAAGGGTATCTCTGCCTCACTAATGATTTGCTAGTCCAATCTCAATTACTGTAAAACAGGATACATGGATGACTCAAATTTCCTCACAAAAGAATCTGCACTTGGCGGGAAGCAACCCAATTTCCACCATTGTCTCTCTGACAAAAAGCATACCCAACAATGCTAACCAGCGCCCTGTTTCCTGGGGCTATCAATGAAGATGGATGCCCGACAAAGAGTGCCTTTCTGTTGTTTCCTGATTCGTCAATGTATTTATTTGAATCTCTCACAGAAGCATCAAAATCCAATCACTCTTGGCAAATCCTGAACAAACCAGCAACATGGAGAGCTGATTGTTCTCCATGAAAATGCCTCTTCGCTGCTTCAGGCATTGAACTTCAGATCATCTCCACTTGACCCCCCCTCCACAAGGAGGCCTTTCTGACCCTTGCCCGCTACACATCCTTGTGCCTCACACTTGTTCCTGAGAAGGCACTGTAGGGACTCCCAGCCTCCAGCTTATAAGAGAGTTCCCTGGGGAGAAGCCCACAGTCACACATGTTCATTTAATAGGTTAGCAGTGTGCCCTGGGTGTCCGGGTGTTTAGAAACTCTGCAGCTTATTCTACAATGTAGTAAAGCATGGGAAACAGAGCAACACAGATTAAGAGCCTTGGGGACAATATGATCCCACACATAGGCCAGGAAAGAGTGGGCACGTGACTTAACTTCCACCAAAATTAGGAGCACTCAGAGTCCATCCTATCCCTGTCCATTTGTAAAAGCCGATGTAATCTACATAAAATGTTCATCATATAGCATGAAGTGCTATCATTAGGCTCACAAATGTCCCCATGCCAAGACTTTGTGCCCTAATTGCTAGAACACAATGTAGATGATTCAGATGGTGAAAATCTGGACTTTTGGATTAATGAGATTTGTATGAAATTTGAAGGTCTGGACTGATGGCACAATACAGACCTAGGATGCATTATTTTGCACATAGCAGGGATGTGAATGTTTGGGGATACAGGGCAGACCGGAACCAAGAGAAGAATGGCCTCTCCTACAGCAGAAGAAAGCTGCCTTGTTCCTACTGGCTTCTTACACTGTCTCCCAGCCTAGTGCAGTCCCAGTCCACAGGGTCTGGGCAGGGCCCCCAGGCAATTCTACTAAACTGGACATGCTGTCTCTAGAGAATCTGGGCTCCTTCATGCAGGGCCTGCCCACTGGTACGGCGAACCAAGGTGAAAAGGGATCCAGAGAGGAGCCAGAAGTTGCAAGCTACAAGGTAGCAGGAGTGAAGACTATTGTATACTTTCTCTTAAGAGTACTTAATTAGGAGACACAGAGAGATAGGTCTTAGTAGACGTGGAAACTCAGGGTCTTGCATGGCAGGGAATAAGAGTTCTATGCAATGGGAAGAAC
>PVKN010034469.1:0-11823 GCA_004027915.1 Capromys pilorides
GAGATGACCAGTTGGCTTCAAAGTAGCCCACCTCAGATTTGACGCCAGTTCTATGCGACCACCAGAACTTACTCTTTTTTATGCAATCCATGCCCTTTCTCTCCCGTCGAAATCCCTAAGGACCGGCCCCATCCAGATCTGTGAAAAACACAGAAATTCAATCCCTGCTCCAGATATAAACATTGCACTCTGCCAAGATCCCATGAGATTCATATGATTCATATGAAATCAATGGCATCTGAACAAAATACAGATCTCTCCGTGAATTGAATTTCTTAGAGAAAACACTAGGTTTGTCCCATTGGGGCCACAGTAGATCATCAGAAATACCTTTGGATTGAATGAAAATATGAGAATAAAAGCAGCGACAGGGACTTTTAAGGAAGAAGAAGCAAGGCGGGACTTTTTAGTTAAAACTCAGATTCAGAGCTAAATCTTGATCTCGTGGAATGCCTCATCCGGGTACCGGTCCTTTTCCTTTGACCTTTCCCCGCCTCTATGTCACGGATCCGGGAACTCCTGAGAGCAGTGAGTGTGAGAGTGAGACAGCAGTGTGGAGCCGCTGGAGTGGGGGCCTGCCGACATCGCACGGGGAAACGCGCTCCCAGGAGCCGAGGCCGGGCTGTAGCTTACCTCGTTCTTGCTTGAAATCAAACTCCAGCTGAGACCTGGTGGTGCTCCTATCCAGCCCAGGGTGGACTGTGTGTTCGTCCTGAGTCACGTTTACAGTACTTTCCACCTGGGCCACGACGCCCTCTGCATGTCTTTCATTCAGCGTGCGGCAGGTCATGAAGCGCGTGTTAGTAACGCGCCCGGACATTCTGGGTGGACAGTGGCTGATGGGGGCGGTGGCGCAGTCCTGCAAAACGCGGGACCCGTGCAGATGCAGCTCTGGAAGGTGTTTTGCCTCCTCTCGCTTCAGCATCACTGGCTATTTTTGTCCTTCAGAAAAGGTCAGTGCGATGGCTAACAACACAGGGCTGCTGACCCAGATTTCACTGTGTTGACAGGGACCACGCAAGCTGTGTGTTAAGGAGATGAACAGCGGCATGGCTCAAAAACAGAGTTGGCTCATAAAGAACAAAATCAAGGCTTTTTATGCTGCAGTGGCCGCGGATTATTTCAGAGATGGTGTTCGCAGTCTCCTGCAGGTAAGGCCTGCCCGGAAGGGGAGCAAAAGCCAAAGACGGTTAGTGCCCTGTCTTCCCCGGGGTTCCAGAACCCAAGGGCTGAGTGTCAGAGACCAGGGCGGGAGGCTAAGAAATTCATTTCCAGCTCCTGGGGATGGCTAGGCTAGAGCAAAAGCCAGGGTGAGGTTCTATTACTGTGAACCGCGAAGGAACTGAGCGAGGTTGCCTTTGGCCACGGCAGTCAGACACACCGCCCTGCACTTACTGAAATGCAAATTGTTCCAATGCTTGATGGCAGTCCGGATCCTATTAAAACTTCAAACTCTGCAGCTCACACTGTGTAGGAAAGGCCCAAGTCAGGCTTTTTTTTTTTTTTTTTATAATTGGTGTGAGAGCAGTTGCTAAACTCAAATAAATAAATGCATGATGATTAAGGCATAAAATCTCTGGAGCCTCCTGAATTATTTCCATCATAGTAAATGAAATATCATCATCCCCATAGCTCAGCGTTAAAGTCCAGCACTTTTCATTTTTTCCTCCCTTATTCTTTTTCTCTCCTTTCCATCTTTGCCTTTTCTACAGGGAGTGCATAATGTCCTAGGTGTCTATGTTTTCAAGGGCCAGAAAATCTTTAAAATCATCCAAGAGACTCTCAGAAATGACAGGGCTTGGCTTTATAAAATGTTGGCTTGAGCAGGGTTGAAAAGCCGCAGTTCTCCATACCCCGGATGGAACATTGGGCTCTCAGAGCTGCCCTATTCAGGAGTGTGGGAATCTGGGACCTCACCCGGGGAAGGTGAGGGCCTATGGCCAGGAGGAAAACGCAGCCGAGCTGGAATGTTCTGGAGGTTGAGAGCATTTGATGCATGGAGCCTACCATACCTATCAAGCCACTATAGAAAGACCCGGTACCCACAGGCAGCTTGCTCTCATCCACCACCCATGGGTCCCAACCTGTACAAATGGGTGTTATTGGGAGCTCCCGTCCAGATGTCTTGGGAAGGTTGTGCCCTGAAACGAACCACAAAAGATTTGTAAAATGATAAAAATTTCAGGTAGAAATGGGAAAACGGACAAAGAATAAGAGCAGAGCAGCAAAAAGCAGAGGTAGGGGAAAGAATCTTTATATTTGTCCAGAATGAATGGCATGAAGTTTGCCTGTGCACAAATTCTTTGAATTTCTTTGAATACAGAGGGATTGTGGGCAAAAAGCAGGACAGAGTGGCACATTTTTACAAAGAGCTGGTGATGTAACTCTGTGTAAAGTTTCAATCCCTAGTGCTACCAGATATTTAGAAAGATAGCACAGATAGATAGATGATAGATAGATAGATAGATAGACAATAGATAGATGATAGATGGACAATAGATAGATAGATGATATATGATAGATAGACAATAGATAGGATAGATAGATACATAATAGATAGATGATAGATAGACAATAGATAGATAGATAGATAGATAGATAGATAGATAGATAGATAAGATAGATAGAGAGAGAGATAGATAGATAGTAGATAGACAGACTGACTGACTGACTGCAGACCTAGTCATTTATCTTGCTGCTTCCGTAATCTTGGTGCCTGCTTTTGCTCTCATTGTCCTTCCTGTCTTGTCAACATCTAAGCAAACTCCAAGACTCACAACAAACGCCTCCCTTCTTGTGGAACTGTCTGTGACCCTTCCTCTGAGGTCTCTGCCCTGTGTTCCCATAGGAGCCCCTATGGCCTCAACGATTACGTGCGCATATCTTTTATCCTAAGTTCCTTAACACCAATGAATCTCCCTCACTGCTCTCTCACAGCACCCAACATAGCCCTCTGCAATTAATAGTAGCCTGATAACATTGCCAAATTAAATTTGATTAGCTGGAAGCCCAATCCTGTCATCTAATGGAGGAAAACGAAACTTCTGATATGGAATATATTAATGGTACTGTCATGCAAGGAGATTAGGCTTTGGAAACACAGTTCACTCGTTTCTCCAATAAATAATATAAGAAGGATCTCAGTGATCCTTGTACATAAGAATTTCCCAAACATGGATTTTTATTGCTAGTGACGTGATGGGCAGAACAGGTGGACCTGGGCTTTGAACCACTAAGCAATAACGTGCATGCCAACAGCGAAGCCGACCCTTACTAGATTTTAAATTATTGAACCATTTTAATGAGCATGTCAGAAGAAATGCAAATGACTGCTAATTTCGAAAAGCTACATTTCTGTCATCTAAAATCCATTTATGGCTGAGATGATTTAGAACTAATCTCTCTATTTTATGCTTGGGTACGGGCATGAAGGACATGCACTAAAATGTAATCTAATCTTGGGCATCTTCAGAACATTACTTCAGTGCTCGGTTGGACATTATTTTTCATTTGCGCTTGTAGTTTCCCGCTATGCTAAGGATCACCCATGTGTTTGTGTCCTGTTTAGGCCTCGGGCTTAGGGAGAATGAAGCCAAACACTCTGGTGATGGGATATAAAAAAAACTGGAGGAAAGCCCCCTTGACAGAGACTGAGAACTACGTGGGAATCATCCAGTAAGTGCTGGCTTTGGGGACAGGCTGGTGTTGATAATACACAACCAGGGCAGTACATAACCTGGACCATGCATAGCGGAGCTGGGCCAGGTTAAACAGTCTGCACACAGAACGGATATCCATCTGGCCCTCTCCTTCTGTACCGAAGTGGGAAAACACAACTATTGGTGAGGCCAGCAGGGGGCAGTCTTCACATCAAAGGGAAGAGAGATATTGACGAGTAACAGCCTTACAGTCTCCTTACAAGATTGAAAGCGATGGGCAGCTGGGTAAAGAAGAAATTTGCCTTTCAAACAGCGAGACTGTTGGGTTGGCTGCAGAGCCCAGGTCAGGCGTAGTCTTCAGAGCCTGTGTAACATTTGTTTTATCCCTGAGTTCCAGCCCTCCCGCTGCTGACGGGCTCTGCAGGCCAAGTACTACCACCATCAGGGGGCTCCCAGTTCTGCTTTATGCACTGCAGGGCAGTTTTAGGTGGTAGATGATGTTTAATGGCTAAATATGTGAGGAGCCTTAAGAAAGAAGTGGTGGGCCGGTGAGATGGTTCAGTGGTCTAAAGCGCCCGCTTAGGAGGGCTCAGGCAACTGCGGGGACCGCAGTTCGATCCCCGGCACCACATGCTGCGCCAGCGCCACCACCAGGGCAGGCTGAGCCAGCCACAAAATGAATAAAATAAAGAAACAAACAAACACAACAAGCAAACAAACAAACAAATAAATAAATAAATAAATACATTTAAAAAAAAAAAAAAAAAGAAAGAAAGAAGTGGTAACGATAGACCTTAAAGAATTAGCAAGAGCCAGGCTAACATCCTTACCTTAAGCTATCCAGTTTCATTCTCACGAAAACAAACCTTTGAAATAAATACTACTATTGTTTTCATTTCATCCGTGGACACACAGATAGTAAAAATGAAGTAACATGCTTTAAAAAAAATCAAAATTTATTAAGTGGCAGAGCTGGGACTCAAACCTGGCACCTCCTGAATTCAAAATTCAGGCACAGAACCTCAAAACTGTGCTGCCGCCAAAAGCTCATAGGTACCACTGCCTGCCTAGCCAGTCTCTCCTTCTAAATGAAAGAAAACAAATTCAGTGCATACAAGATACACATTCTGGATAACTAAGCCTTCTTGTAGGCTTGAAACTACTTAATGAGACAACAGAGGTGGTGTTGGCCGTGCCAACAGTCATCTTCTATGGCAAACAAAAACAAGGCAAGTTTCCTTTGCCTGGGATGTGGGCAAGCCAGTGTGTCATGGCACAGCACACAGAACAGGCCCTGGCCTCACACTAGGGGACACAGAGCAGCCCACAAGAGCTCCAGCTGCACTTCAGTGTCCGTGCTGTACAGGGCAGAAGCCCTCGCCCATCAACACAAGCATGCGTTGAGCACTACAGCCATCATTGTCCTAGGTATATCTAGGTAATGCAATAGCAAAAGCCTCCTAAGCTCTGCCTGGCAAGTACAAAGACCCGGATGTGATCCCTGGTACCACATGTTATGTCGGTCCTGTGCCAAGCCCGCCACAGAAACCAGGCACGGTGGCACAAGCCTGTAGTCCCAGAATAGGGGAGGCTGAGAATAGGGGATCACTATGAGTCTGAGCTCCATAAAAAGACCCTGTACCAAATAAATAAAAGTTTTTAAAATTAAAAAAAAAAAAAGTCAAGCAAAGGAAAGTAATTTCTACCACCTGGGTACCACCTGCACCCAGGGATTCACTTAGCAGTCTTCCTAGTATACGGATCTTACATTTTAAACACACCATTTCCAGACGTAACTGGATACCAGGGACTACCCCCCACCCCCACCCCCACCTCTGCTTCTGCTGATGCTCTAAGTTCCCAAGGTTGAGGCTAACCTAGAGGTCAGGATCAGAACTTACCAGGCGCAGCAAATAGAATTTTGGTAGATTCAGTATAATAGTTTGCTGAGTGGCCTTGGAAATAGATTAGATCTATCCCTCTGTTATTCAGATTCTTCAGTCAAATTTAATTTTCACCCGGGGGAACTAGAGGGATAAGGGGGAAAAAGAGAAGCAAAAAGAGGAAAACCTGTCCCTCTCCAAAGACTTCCTTCTTCCGTCATCGCAGAATCACTGGAGATCACCAGACAGCCCCCTCCCCTCCCAAACATTCTAGAAATGCAAAGAATCCAAAGAACCAGGCCCAAGGGGAGGAACCAAGGAGGCCTCGGGCTTCCGTGCGAAGGGGATCACATTTATTCTAGCATAAAACCCAGCTAACGTTAGAGGCCTTGCTACCACAGCAGTGAGGACAACCAGGCCTCTGCATTGCGTTCGCTTTCTGACGTTTTTTCTTTGTCTTTTCCATAAAGCATTGTTGTTACCGCTGTTATGAGATGACGGTATTGCATTGTTTTTCTTTGAGTAAACAATGTCAGATCTCTGTAATGTTCTTAAGTATGGTTTGATTTTTTTTTAATTTTATTTATTTATTTGTTTGCTTGTTGTGTTTGTTTGTTTCTTTATTTTATTTATTTTGTGGCTGGCTCAGCCTGCCCTGGTGGTGGGGGCTGGCGCAGCATGTGGTGCCGGGGATCGAACCGCAGTCCCTGCAGTTGCCTGAGCTTTCCTAAGCAGGCGCTTTAGACCACTGAACCACCTTGCTGGCCCCCAAGTATGGTTTGATTTTAATTCAAATCTGTTTCTGTGGCTGCCTTAAGAAGCCCCGAGGGGACATTGCTTAGCTGTCCCTTCTAGCTTCCAGCCACTGCCCGCTGTCTGCCCTTCAAGCCACCAATAGCCAAGTCCGCATCATGTCTATCACATTCCCTGACCTTCTCCTCTGCCTCTTAATTTCACTTTTAAGTATCCTGTGATACACACGGCCCACCATGTAATCCGGGGTAATCACTCCAGTCCAAACTCCTTAGCCTAATCTCATCCACAAAGCCCCATTTTGCTAGATAAGAAATATATTCCCAGGGTCTAGGATCCTTGAGGGCCTATTATTCTACCTCATGGAGTAACCAAATTATTTCTGTAGAGCACATGGTCTGTTTTTCTTTTTTATAATCAAAAACAATTACAGACAAGATTTGCTTATGTGGAATTTACTTTGTGGCAAATTTTGCCAATTGGATGTATTTTGGTAACCGAAGATCAATCAGCTTCATGGTTTGAATTTTGCATAGATACTTACGTTGCACTAAACTCATTCATATCATCTGAAAGTGCAGATTGACTTTGGCTGTTGGGAGCTTGTTTGCGTATGGTGGGACCTTCACAACCCACAGTGCTTATGGGGTGGTTGCCCTAATGGTAAGGGTTTCTAATTTCTTTTTTTTTTTTTTTTTAATTTTATTTATTTATTTATTTGTTTGCTTGTTGTGTTTGTTTGTTTATTTTATTTATTTTGTGGCTGGCTCAGCCTGCCCTGGTGGTGGCGCTGGCGCAGCATGTTGTGCCGGGGATCTAACCGCAGTCCCTGCAGTTGCCTGAGCCTTCCTAAGCAGGCACTTTAGACCACTGAACCATCTCGCCGGCCCCAAGGGGTTCTAATTTCCATCCCATAAAAGATGACACAAGTGAACACCCACAGAAAAATGCCACCGATGACTCAAAAGACCAACTAGCTTGCTTTACAGCCAGGGAAATGCATACTCCAGGAGCAGAGGTGACAGAAAGAGCATGTAGTTCTCTTCTGCCTGACCTCATTCATTGAGTTGCATGTGGAGAAAGCCATTCTCAGATACATAGGATCCCCTTGAAAAGGCATCGCTGCACACACCCTGTCCAGAGTCAGAGGTAAAGGCTCCTTGGAGGAGCCAGAGGTGGCGAGCCGAGCATGTCACAAATGTTGCCTGCGGAGCCCTATCTCGGCAGGGGCGGGAGCCTGTTCTTTAAATGGTGTTTGCAGCCAGTAAAATGCTCTGTTATAAATGTATCCAAGGTACTTTTGCTCACTTTATAAAAGATTTAATTATGTTAAAAGAGTGTCACAGGCTTTTTTATCAAAATTCTAGCAAATGATATTATTCGAATAAATTGGCTATAGAGTAAAGGATTCAGTTACTTCTACCCAGAATGTAATTTTAAAAGGTATAAAGGAAGAATAAACACATAGAAAAGGCATCCGCTCTTGGCTACTTTCTAAGGCAAATTTTAATGGTTTCACGACATCAAACATCCTAAAAGCAAGTTGAACGTTAACCCAAAGCTTAAGGATTAACAGAGCCATTTGAAGCACTAATGCTCCCGTTTCCCTTTCAGCGATGCGCTTGACTTTGAGATCGGCGTGGTCATAGTCAGAGTCAGCCAAGGATTTGACATCTCTCAAGTTCTTCAGGTACAAGGTATGTACTTTATTCAGTGAGCAAATATTTACTGAGCACCTACTGTGTGCCTGCCTTTCCTCTAGGCTGGTTATGGCAAATAAGCAAATGACAGACAAAACTACTTGACCAGGGCGCTTAACTTCTCAGGCTGGCCGGATGTGCAGGTTTCTGCCCGTGATTTCCCCCTGCTAACACAAGCAGCCCTTTCCCTGCTAACCAGAACAGTAGAGTAACTCTGGACGGTCATCAATTATTTTCTCTTAGCACAAAACCAGCATCAAGGAACGTAAACACCTTCAGTAAAAATAGCCTGCCAAATTAATTTCGGCAAGATGTTTCAGAAAATGAAGATTAATTCTTTCCACAGCAAAACATGTATTTGGCTTTGAAGAGTCTATGAGTTGGTTTGCAGTGGACATGGAAATGAGCCTGAGCGTATCAAGCTGCGAATCGCTAATCTAAGGCAGAGGCAGAAACACTAACTCAGATTGAGTGGCTCTGGTTTTTTCCCTGTAGAGAATCTAGTGTACTTATTTACTCTCAGAATTTAAACATTCCCTCTCTGTGTGTGAAGTAGAGAGCATGGCTGAGGGGCTCCTGAAAGAGTAACACTGGATGGGAATCCATCGCTTCAGCTGAATTGCACAGCTGGGTGTGCTGAGGATGTGGTAGCAAGACCAGGGCGCACTTGGGGGTGCCTGTTATGTCGCAGGGATGGTGGGGGTGAAGCCACTTCATTGAATAAGATTAACAGGCTGAGTATATGCCCCCAGAAGACCCAGCTGCGTAATGAAACTGGTCGCATTATCTGTGGGATAATAGATATAAATAAGGTATAATGGAAAAGCGAAAAGGGACAGTGAGCCCCCTAGGGCTTCCTGGGGAATATTAATTTGTGATGTAGTAGATGAGATAACCAGGCAATGTGGAAGGAGAGCAAAAACAAAGAATGGGGGAGCAGCATTCTTGGCAAAGAGGAAAGCATTTGCAAAGGCAGGGACCTATTTGTATGGAGGAATGGGGTAGCTGGGCCACCACAAGCTAATGGGTGTCACCACAAGCCAATGAGTATCACTGGAGCAATCCAACATGAGGTAGACAACAGGCAAGTTCTGGGTTTCCCACATGAGGATGGTCCTGACTTTACAAGCTTCGCCTGCCCCATGAAAAAGTGGGGGCTGTGTTCTGTAGTCAATGAAGGACACTCAGGAGGCTGGAGTGAGGAAGTCGTGTGGCCCAACTTGGGTCTTGGAGCCCTGGTCTTTGAGTTATGGAGAGCAACACTGAAAGAGGACCAGGGACGGACACAGTGTGCTCTGTGGGAACCTCTGTGGGGATGGGGTGGAAAGGACAGAACTGAGGAGTGTGTCAGAGGCCACGGCCCAGCGCGGGAAGATTGACTGATATGCAGGGCGCAGGAGATGAGGGTGTGGAGCAAAGTCTCACACTACCAACAGAACTGGGAAACACCAGAGGGAGAGTGTGTCTATAAGGAGAAGCCTGCCCCAGTGCCACACCCACCCGGGGAAACTGTGCTGGCCATGTCCAACAGGCAGCTGATGGTCCTCATCTTAAAGGCGGACTCTGAGACTATGGTATCCATTGGGCTGACTGGCTGAGTGGTCTCCCCCAGGCCTCACCAAGTTCCTATGTGAACATCCAGTTTGATTTCTCACAATGCAGGCTGTATTTGGAGATAGTCTTCATAGAGGTCAAGAGTGTAAACAGGGTTGAACTGGAAGACCCCAATCCAATAAGCTGAGTGTCCTTATGAAAGAGGTCAGGACCGAGACCTAGGGAGGGAGGCCTGAGCGTAGATCCACATCTGCTGACACCTTGGCCTCACATTCACCCTCCAGAACTGTGAAAAGGTCGAGTTCCGTTGCTTCAACCAGTGAATGTATGCAGCTTTGGGATGGCAGGTAACGAGGCAGCCGGAACTGTAGTGAGCGCTCGGGATGGGAGAGGAACCAACACTGCCAAATAGCAAAGAAACCCAGGAAGGAAATGAGTGTAGTTGACAGGACAGAGTCTCAGGGACAGCAACAGCTGTAGAGCAGCGCTGTCAGAGCTCGGGCTGCAGCAGTTAAGGAGCGATGAGGAGACCTTAAGGAGCAGAGGATATGGATGTGGCCGCCATTTTGAGGAGTGTGGAGAAGGACTGTGATGGTGGGGATTTATCATGGGAGACAGGGAGATGTGGGCAAAGAAAGGACGACATGGAGCAAGGACCAGGAGGAACAGGAAACCAAGAGGAAGGCACAGATAGAGAAGTTCACCAGAAAGAGGAGGGAAACACTTCTTCTAAAATTGGAGCACAAGAGGTAGGGATTGATGCTGAGACACAGATCTGTGAGGGTGCCTTGGAAAACTGAGGAAGACCCTGAGGCACTCAGGTATAAAGCTGAGGGCAGGGTCCATCCTGGGAGAATTTGAATCTTCCAGTGCATTTAGCCTCACACTTGGTGCCCTCTCCTCTGACAGGATTAGACCCACTCATGGCCACCCCATGACCAGGATTAACTTCTATTCCTTTCAGGTAGAATGTCATACATTTATAGCAATAATAGCTAGTGTGCTCCAAGTCCTCATTACGGGTCATGGGTTCCCTTACAACATCACACCAACTACTCTAGGAGGAAAGCAGCCTGACCCCAGGTCACAGCTGATAGAACTGAGGCTTGCCCAAGATTTAGAAAGGAAACCTTAGGCAGGGTAAAAGCCATACACCCTCATCCGTCAGAAGCCATGAGTCTACTTTTGAAAAGGAGAGACTAGGAAAACAGTGACTCACACAGAGGTGAACTCTGAGATCTAGGAGTGGGGCACAGCTGGCCCACATACACCGTCAAGCAGGCCAACTCCAAAACTGATGAGGAGAACCTAATTCTGGGACCTAACCTATTGCCACCTTCATAGGAATGATAGCTTTCATCTTATCCTATATTTCCATCCAAAAAATGAGAGTGAAAAATACCATTTGTATCAGGCCACGCATGTATGTGATTATTATGCTGGGGTCTCAGAGTTGATAGACGTGATCTAGCTAAGCAGTCCTGCCCCCCCCTTCACTGCAGCATCTGCCCAAATGTGCCATCAATTTATTTCTAGAAAGTTATGCAGTAACTGAATTCTGTAGAAATTCTCCAAGAACCCTGGCAGAGAACTGCTGCCTCTTAATTTCCCAAGGGATGTAGCCCATTTAAATCAACTTTGATGTTTGAAATATTTCTACTTCTTAGTCAAGAAAGGAGAAATACAGTTGGATGCTAATAAAATAATTATAAGCACCAAGTATCTAGGGTAAACAAAAAAAAACAACGCTACACAAATATATGAAGAACATGTATAAACAATAGCAGTAATGACAGAAATTAACTTTATACTGCAGTTCCATGCATTATTTTGAAGTTTATTTAATTTATGACACAAACCTCATATTAGATTTTGAATTGGAAGAAATAAGCTTGCGTTTCATTATATTATACTGTAATACAGAGCTTAATAAGAGCCTGATAAATCTTAAGTATTGCATTACAGTATGTTAATGATTATCATCATAGCTTTTCCAACACAGCCCATAGTGTCATCACAGATTATAATTTAGAGGAAATATTGGCAATTCAGAGTGCCTGTACACTGTAGTTAATAAAGCAGTGAATCGAAATCGGCTTTATAGGTAATTTGCCAGCTAATGGCAGTTATTTCTATACTGTATCACTGGCTTAGATGAGGAGAATGATTTTTTGTATAAACAAGATCGATGCTCCTAACATTCCAACTTGGGTACCACAGCAAGTCACCCAGTACTGATGATTGATAGTTTCTTTTAATAAATTAATTTATTGA
>PVKN010034470.1:0-11819 GCA_004027915.1 Capromys pilorides
AGTACATATAGTACAGAATTTCAAAACAAGAACAAAAATTTAACAATGGTTTGTTACATATTTTCATCATCAAATCTGTTTAGATTAATAGATATAGGTATGTCAGGTTGGCCAAATAATTAAACGTTAACACTTTCAATAAACCTTAATTTTTTTTAATCTCTTCCAAATACATTTTGTATTTAAGTCACTCTTCGTGAATGTTATTGTTTTATATTTTGAGAGTATCATTCTAGGCTGGGCATGGTGGCGCACACCTGTAATCCCAACACTTGGGAGGCTGAGGCAGGAGGGTCGGTGCAAGTTCAAGAATAGCCTGGACTACAAAAGTGAGCTCAAAGCCAGCCTGAACTGCACGGCGAGACCCTGCCTCCAAACAAAAAAAAAAAAAAAAGAGTATCATTCTAGGTAAATATTACATCACTTTTCTATATACCTTTGAATCAGGGATTGTGAACTTCACATAAGGTATGTTTTTCTCTGACTTTATTGTGTATTTAACACTACAATTGTGAGATACACAAGTATGGATTTTGAATCTGTTCCCTGACATGTTGTAGAGCTGTAGTTCATTCGTTTTCACTTCTGCATAGTATTCCAATGAATTTACTATAGTGGTGGTTCCTAAAATCTACTTTACTATTAATAGATATTTGAGTATTTCCAGTTTTAGAGGGAATTGACCATTATAAACACTTTATAAACAATGTTGACATCCTTGAATTTTCTAGCTTTTGCAGTTTGATAGGTTTTAAATGATATCTTCCTTTAGTTTTTGCTTTTTTCATTATAAGGATTTCTTTTTTATGTATTTAGTATAGCGTCTACAGGGTCTCACTACACAGATCAGACTCATAGCGATCCCCATTTTTCAGTCTCCCACGTGCTTGGATTATAGATGTGTGCCACCATGTCCAGTCTCAGTCCTGTCTCAGCGTGTTCCCAGGACAGGGCTGGCCCAGCTCACCATTGAGCTATCTGGCTGGCCCATAAATATTTCTTGTTTTTTTTTTTTTGGTTTTTGTTGTTGTTATTGTCATTGTTGTTTTGTGATACTGAGGATCAAACTCAGGACCTTGTGCTTGCCAGGCAAGCAGTTAAGCTGCTCAGCTGTCTCCCCAGCCCCTATTGTAAATATCTCTGAGCATCTTTTCATATATTGATTAACGGGTATGTTTTCATTTATATTTTTTTTTTTCTGTAGGCCTACTTTTCATTTGTAGACTTTTCTAGTATATTTGAGATATTTGTCCTTTTTTACATTTTATAGATCATAATGTCTCTGTTTTATATCTAGTTTTTCATCTTTTGGTGTCCATTACTAAAGAAAAGTCTTGAGTTTTCATTTAACCAGATTCATCTTGTTTGTTTGTTTTGTAAGTGATTTTATTTTTGCAGTTTTGCCTTTCTCAGCCTCTGGTTATGAAGATGCTAGTGTATATTTGCTTTAATTTACTTCATAGTTTTAGTATGACTTTTAGTTTTCTGATTTATCCACTGCTCGCCTTTTGATGTCGTATCAGGCAGAGACCCTTGTAGTAAGCTCAACTACAGATCAGCTCATGTTCCCAGCTTTCTTCTGCCGCAGCTGTTTCACACTTGTACAGGGCTCTGCTTCTGCTCTTTCTCTTACAGGTTTCTAGCTTTGTGCTTCTTTTTCCCCCCTCAAGGTCTTACATATCTTTGTATGTTCTGTTGCCTTTTTAAACCTTTATGGTGTCATATGATAAAAAGTCTTCTTAAAATTAAAATATCCTAACTATGGTGGACGCAGAAATGCAGCTGATGCCAAGTGGTCATTTCAGGTCTAACAAGTCTTGTGTTCTCTCGCAAGCTCCCGTGATTCAACAGTGTGTACATTGGGGGTTTCTCCATGAGTAAGCATTTTGTTATGAAAAAGACAATTTATTTCTCTTTTCTAGTTCTTTCATCTTAACACTTATTTCCTTTTTTATCTTAATAAACTGGCTAGGATTTTTTCTGTGTCTTTTGAGGTGAGTTATTTTACTTTAAGTTTTTCCTTATGGATAAATTACATTGATTTTTCTAGTGTAGAAATAATCTTTTATTCCCACAATAGATTGAACTTTGTCTTCATGGTCTCTCCTTAGATTGATAGATTTGGTAGGTTAATATTTTAAAAATACTTTGTGTCCATGTTAGTGACTGTTGCAATACATGTTAACTTTGCAATATATGAAGATTAGCTTTTCGTAAGTACCAACAGTTTCTGACGATGTAAATGTCATACTTTCTTTACATATCCACACAGATTAACCCAAAGCATGAGGTAATTGATTTGCAGATTTCTTCTCCTCCAGTTGTGGACATCCTCTCTTTTGATTCTACCACAGTAAGTTTTTTTGTTGTTTTTTACACTTAGGTGGTATTTGATCATATGGCACCATCTATTTCCCTAAAGAGTATGAGAGGAAGAGACAAGTGTGGGCTAAGCCAGCGCTTTAACATAGAAAGAGCTTGTACCACCATAGTTGTAATAGATGTAAGCAGCCACACGGTGGAGCAGCGCCAGTTTCCACAATAGCTTCTCCGGAGCATGTGAGCCCCTGCTGGGCTAAGCCACGCTGCCTACCTTGTCTGTGAAGGCGCCACCCACTTGACGCTGCGACTTGTCCCAGGACAGGCGCCCTACTTTTTATCTTTAAGAGATTTCAGTTCTGGATGTCGGATTAGACGCTACACGGAGAGCAGTCATCTCCGTTTGTTAATCTCCTGATGGGCTGTCCAGACATTTAAGTTCTAATGCTCATAATTTTGTTTATAAACTTGTTATTTCCAAAGTTTCATAGATTGAAAGTTTTAGCCTTCAATTTAGAAGTACACTGTATCCTTTCAAGTGCTTCACGTAGCCTGTGATGCTGGTCAGCGCAAACCTGGTTGTAGGCAGGAATGAGAAGAACGGGGTCTTCAGTGACACTGCTGCCCTAGTGTCATTTTAGTTAAATTTTTGAGGCAGATTTTTAACCCATGAACTCTCTGGTTGATCTCAAGAGCAGCACCTTGGGACGGAATTCTGTGAAGGCCTGGTCATTGTGAGTCTGCTCGCCTGGCAAAGTACTCCAGTTGTCAAAGGTCCTTTCAGGGTTAGCAGCACGGTAGGGAAGGCTCCTTCCTCTCTGAGATGTTTCAGTGGCAAAGCATAATGTCAGATGTGTGCCAGTCATGGTGGCACAAGATTGCAGTCTCAGGCTGAGGCAGAAGAATCACAAATTCAAGCCCAGCCTGAGTGGGCAACTTAATGATTTAGTGAGTCCCTGTCTCAGAATTTCATTTAAAAAAAATATACAACAAAGAGTCTCCTGGTCAAGGGAAGTGTAGGACTTCCTGGTGACAGTTTGAACCTCAAGCCGCTCTGTGGTCTTCCCACCAGCATTTCCGCATTTAAGATGTAGAGAATTAAAACTGAAGCTGGGTATGGCATCATACATGTGAACCTCAGCACTCGGGGAGGTGGCATTCAGTCGGAGCCCTGTGTGGGCAGTTCAGCAAGGATGCTCTCAAAAGTGACAGGCAGGCAAGCAGGCTGGAGGTTTAACATGTAAAGGCCCTGAGTAGAAGCCCTAGGTCTTCAAAATCAATTAGGTATTTAAAACTGACCATAGTTGGGCCGGCAAGATGGTTCAGTGGTCTAAAGCGCCTGCTTAGGAAAGCTCAGGCAACTGCAGGGTCTACAGTTCAATCCCCGGCACCACATGCTGCGCCAGCCCCACCACCAGGGCAGGCTGAGCCAGCCATAAAATAAAGAAAGAAACAAACAAATAAATTTTTAAAAAAATAAAAAAATAAAACTGACCACAGTATTTGGCTTAGAAGTAGACATGCAGGACATAGATATTCAAAAGGCAAGCACCAAAGTTTGCATTTTATTGGGGTTTTGCCTTGTAGAGAAAAAAAAAAAACAAGATAGGCAGTTGATCAGATGTGCTGTGCATTGTGATGTGGTCGGTAGACTAAAATTTAGTGTTTCCTGTTAATTGAGTAATTCCTGAAAACATTTCTGAAAGGCTCTTGTTCTACCTTTTGGAACACGTTACCCTTTGCTTGTCTTCATGTTCTGAAAAATTTATGTATTCTTAACTGGTAGTACTATGGAGGTGGGCATAACTTTCACCAAGCAAGGGGCAAAGGTCTCTCTTTTGTAATCCAGATGTGCCAAAATCTAGGATTTTAACTCAGGGCATATTGTTATGTGGGACTTTAAGGTGACAATTCTGTGTACTAAAAGTACAGTAAGGCTAGCAAGTGTGTTAGAAAACAGAATAAGATTGAAAAATACAGTTATCTCGCAAAGGGATAATATCAGGTTAAATTATATGACTTGGCATTTTTTTTTTAATTTTTTAATGTTTTAATTTTTAATTTTCAACAGGAAATAACAACATGATAGTTTCAAAACATATTAGTAGTACATTCATAATAATTGATACATTGAATTTTGTTGTCCCCATAGTAGTTATAAAGAGCACAGTGTGGACACATGATAAATTTTCTAATCTGTATTAGTAGGGGAGAAAGAGAAAAAAAAAGAAAAATAGCAACAACAAAAATTTTTTCTTCTGTTTGTACAAAGAGAGAGTAGTTGTATATATAGTCTAATGTTCCATAATTGTAGTGAGATACCGGTTAAACTGGCATTGTTGGAGGCTGTTGGTATAAGCCTCTTACAGCTCATCATTCTGATCTAGCTCTGTGTTCTATGTCTTGTAATGACTTGGCATTTTCTAACAAAAACTAGTCTAATATCAGTGACTTCATGGGTTCCACTAGATAGCATGAAAAGACTCTGCTCTCCGTTTTGAGTTGTGTACTTGATACTAAATAAAACAAGGCAAGCAAACAAGAAACACGGGAAACTGAAGGTTTGTCTACTCTAAGTAGGTCTGGGATTAGGCCGATGAAGTCCTGTCCCGGAAGATCCTTTCACAATTCGGGAGCTCGCAGCTTGCCTCCAGTGTGGCTTTCCCAGGCCGCAGGCTCAGAGGCTCTTCGGAGCATCTCTAAAGGTTTACATTATGTGAATCTTTCCTGTAATACCAGATAGGTCATCTGTTAGAATACTTACGAGATTAACTTTTTTTTTTTTTTTTTTAATTTTATTTTTATTTTATTTATTTGTTTGCTTGTTGTGTTTGTTTCTTTTTATTTATTCATTTTGTGGCTGGCTCAGCCTGCCCTGGTGGTGGCGCTGGCGCAGCATGTGGTGCCGGGGATCGAACTGCAGTCCCCGCAGTCGCCTGAGCCCTCCTAAACAGGCGCTTTAGACCACTGAACCATCTCGCCGGCCCGAGATTAACTTTTTAACTGTTCGCTTTTCCATCAAAGAAGAGGCAGTTCCTAATCTGTGATCTCTTTACATTCACTATTTTTTCTATTTCTGTGCAGCAGATCTACCAGATATGACTGTAAAGATTTGTTACTGCTTTAGCGTGAAGCACAGTTACACAACATATTTTCTCTGTGAACTTTGTATGTGACTTTAATGTAAAATACAGTAATAGGGCCAGCCAAGTAGCTCAGTGGATTAAAGTGCCTGAAAGCAGGGGCAGCAGCCAAGGATTCAATCTCTGGGCCTTTTATGCTGGCCCTGCCCCTGGGACGCACTGAGAGGGCAGTTGAGCCTGGGCATGATGCCGTGCGCCTATAATCCCAGCTCTTGGGATGCTGTAAACAGGCAGATCATTGTGAGTCTGATCTGGTAGTGAGACCCTGAACACCCTGTAGACCCTTTCCTAAAATACAAAAAAAAAAAAGCTAAAATACAGTAATTTGGGGAACAATGACAAAAAGCAGCTTTTAAAGATTGTTTTTGTTATTTTTGTTTTACAGTTTTTGGGGGTATTTTCTTTGTCTTTTTTAGACTAATAGAAAAGTACCTTAGAAGCTAACTTCGTCAAGGTGGGATAGAGAAGATTATCCTTTAAACCTTCATTTGTCAAATACTTTAGAAGAATAGAAGGAGGTTTTATGAGGTGCAAGAAATTGTTCGTTTCTAGGGGCTGGGGAGATAGCTCCATGGCACAAGTGCCTGCCTGGCAAGTGCAAGGTCGTGAGTTTGAACCCCAGTTCCGCCAAAAAAAAAAAAAAAAAAAAAAAGAAATCGTTCGCTTCTATTTCTACACTCATTTGAATTACATTCCAGTTGACTTTGAGAGCTAAGCGTGCAGATAGCTTATCTATACTCAGATGTCTGCCCAGCCTTTGTTTGTTTGTTTTTTCCTCTATGTGTTTGATACAAGGTTTCACTGTGTAGCTCTTAGTGGTAGTGATCCTCCTGTCTTAGCCTTCCCAGCACTGAGATTACAGGCATGCGCCCCCACACCTGGTCTCTGTTGCCAGCTCAGCGCACTCAGCACCAGCATGGTATGAGGTGCCAGGGATGGAACCCTGGTCTCTGCTCTTGCCTAAGCAGACGTTTAGTCTGCTGAGCTATCTCGCCGGCCCTCCCAGCCTTCATTTTTAAAACTTAGTGAAAGGATATATAAACATAGTTTTAAAATACTGATCTTCCCAAGTACCTGAATCCTTATTTTGATTAAGTCACTTATTACACACTGTACTAATTTTCTGAAGGTTATTTGAAGAGTGCATTTGAGCCTTTCGGTGTTTTCATTCATTTAGTTGGAACCAGCCCAGGATTCATCACCAGAATTGTGCTAGAGCAAGCCGGGAGACAGCTCAGTGTAGAGTGAGTCTCTGGGATCCGCCCCTAGCACCCCAAGAACAAATCAAAACATTATCCTTGATGTGTCATGTGACTACTGGAGGTGTTCCTAACCCCCTTCCACACTATGCACTCCTGAAGGGATGGGTGTGTGTGTGTTTGGTTTTGTTTTGTTTTAACTTACTGTAACTAAAAGTCATTTTCAGATACTCCAGGACCGTTAAATTTTTTATTTTTAGATTAATTATATTCTTACATTTTGATATATTTATTTTGTCATTGTTCTATCACTGGACAAAACTCAGGCAGTAATCCTTTTGCTGTTTGATAATCGAACAGAGTCCTTCTCTGCCAGAGGTGACCCTGTCCTCACCTTCCTCCTAGCAACTGTGCAGAGTGTGAAATGTGTGCCTTTCTTTAAATTGGGGAAAGAATTTCAGGTCAAATTCATTTTTTACAATAAACTAAGGACTCAGAATCACATTATGGAAAAAATGCCTAAGGATAAGGAGTCCTGTGTTACTCCAGCCATGCAAGACTGAGCATGAGGTATCATGTGAGCTGCTGAGGGGTGGCCAGGGGTGGCCCGACCTCTGAGTTGATAGAAAAACCCACGTAGGGAACAAGTATCATTCATGGTTGTTCATGAGAATATTCACAAAAAGATCATTGACGGGTAGAAGAAATGACAGAACTTCTCTAGAAGAAAATCTGATCAGTACTCAGCTGAACCCGAAGTCTGATTTTGGTAGATCAATGCGGAAGGGAAAGCAAAGTATAAGCAGAGGCCTTGAAGACACTACAAGTCTGTCCTGTGACAACACAGTGCGGTAGTCCAGCTCCGGGTCTTTACACTGCATAACTCAGCAAACACAGAGGGGTGACTCAGGTGTGTGCACTTAGCTACTACACAGGCATCTCCCCATGTGTGTTTATTAAATAATTATTCTGCCAGTCATCATTCTTAGCTTGAAAAAATCAACAGAGCAAAAACATCTGCCCCAGAGAAGCTTAGATTCCATATTGTAGTTAGGACAACAGACAATTCACAGATTTAAAAAATAAACTATAGCATACTGAACCGGAAAACACAAAGGTTAAAGGAAAAAAGCGCTGAAGACAGATGGGAAGGGAATAGGAAGAGGCTGCCATTTTAGATAATGAGGACAGGAGTCACGTGCCAGGTGGGTGACATTTGAATAAAGAACTGTGGGATGGAGGGAGCGAGTCAAGTGACTGTCTGGGAAGGACTCCCCAGAGGAGCAGAGGGAGAAGCCAGATCTAGGGTGACAGCCGCCAGGGCCTGTCTGCGGAGGAGAATTGCTGTGGCCTGCGCCTCCGCGAGTTCTCCGGCCTGCAGTGTAAGAGCAGGCTGGGGAGGCTTAAGCAGGAAGCTAATGACATGCTCAGCCTGGAGGCCACAGAGGCTTGACCTGGGCGGCGGAGGCAGACGGAGGGGGTAAGCGATCCCACGCTGGATGTATTGAAGGCAGAGCCAAGAGGATTTCCTGACAGGTTGAATGTCAGCTGTGGGATTCCCTATCTCCTTTCCCCAGGGACCGTAAGGTGTAGCCCTGAGTAATCTCAGGATAGCTGAGAATATCTCCTGGCTCTGCCTGGTTTTGGCAGAGCAACTGCTGAAAGAAAAAGAATCATGGTTTTCCTGTCTTCACTTGTAGGGTCAGGAAAAGCGATTAGCTGAATCAGTGCAGGAGACCGCTGTTTCCGTGTCTCCGGAAAAGGCACACCTTCCTAAAAGTCATTTAGATTTGCATTTGTCAGCAAAGAGTATGGTGTTTCTTCTGGAGATAATTTTACATTCACCTCTCTTTAGGAAGAGAAAGATCAATTGGCTTCCGTGAGGACTGTCCCATTTCATGCTACCTGAAAACTGTTAATGTATTGACAGAGCGTATGGACACAGAGTAGACTGGCAGAAACAGAACGCTCTGTGGATGTTGTGGCAACAGCACATCCTGGTTACCAGACAACATTGCATAACTAGTTCAGAGTTATTTCAGTTCCTAACTGCTTATATAAGCAAAGATTTGGAAAGACTGACTTGAAAGAACACAGTGTATGCAAACTTAAATGTCTCAGAAATAAAATTTTTAACTTTGAAAGTATAAAGTGACCTATGTCATTGATTGTCCCCATATCCCCCTTTGCTCTCTAGAAAAGCTGATAAAAAGCATGCTGCACACACCTCTTTCTTCCACCGTGTTTTGTATGCTAGCTTTCCCGGTGTAGCTTACATAGATCTAGCTTTGGGAAGGTGAGGTACTTTAAAAGTCTCTATGCTCTGCAGCAGTGGGAAAGGCTGCGTTTGACTTGTAAATTTAGCCCATGATTTCTGAAAGGAGACTGTTCCTGACTGGGTTGCTGTTTCCTAAATTTTAGGAAGCTGCCCTTTTGTGGTGTCTCCATACACTGGCTCAGTGGCTGATTTTTCTCTCCCCTCACTGAGGGTTAGAAAGGAAAACGCATGGAGGTGATGGTGGGATCCAGGCCTCTGCCTTGCTAACTGCGCTTCCCTCAGTGTAGAGATCATTTTTCCTAGCTTCAAATGATAGTAAATTCGGAGGTGCTTAGTAGGAGTGGGAATGAGCTCTTCATGAGATTTGAGAAATAATCTAAAAGCATCCTCTCCAAAACTGAAATGTGAAGTAAAGTCAGAGACTTTTAAAAATAAGAAATATACCTGATGGGCCGGCGAGATGGTTCAGTGGTTTAAAGCACCTGCTTAGGAAAGCTCAGGCAACTGCAGGGACTGCAGTTCAATCCCCGGCACCACATGCTGTGCCAGCCCCACCACCAGGGCAGGCTGAGCCAGCCATAAAATAAAGAAACAAACAAAACAAGCAAACAAACAAATAAATAAATAAATAAATAATTTAAAAAAAAAAAAAAGAAAGAAAGATACCTGATAAGGCAATGGTATGTGACGTTTTACAGATCTCCATGCCATGTAGAAATACACATGGGTTATGTGCACGTATGTATTTTTTCAGCTACAATTTTTAAAACGGAGAGAAAATATTACAGATGAGAAAGAGATAATTTCCAGGTCCAGTTTTTGCTTTTGAAGCATATCATGACCGATATGTTAGAAAAACTATTATTAACAGTTGTGATTTTGAGGCTTTTTCAAATATAATATACACACACACACACACATACACACGTATGTGTGTGTGTATTTTTCGGAAATGTTTTAAATGTTTAAATGTTTACTTTTAACTAAAATTTTAAGTCTGTTAAAGGAACATAGTATCTTTGTTTAAAGATAGATCTGAAGGCAAAATTTACTGAGTTGGTGCCATTAGAAAAAGAGATTGTAATAGAATAGGTCAGAGATTTTTTAAATTCTCCAAATAATATGCTGTGTAATGAAAATCACAAAAATAACTAAGTCCCAATTATTTGATTAAAGTATACTGAAAGTGTGACTAATTTGAGCTTCTTTCTCTTTAGATTCAAAAGTCACCAGAAAAGAAAATTTAATGAACTTGTTTAGAAATTGTCCTAATTAAATAGTAATTTATGCAGTAAAATTGGCCTTTATTCTGCTGACTGACATGATGTTTTTACTACAACTTTTCTGTACAAGATGTCTTCAGGGAAGAGAGAAAGGACATCCTAGTGAAGGACTTTATAAAACATGCTATTTGGAGCTCAGTAGAGTGTATACACTTGTTAGGGTTTCCTTTGGAAAATCAGCACATTTCTGGGAACTGGAGGTGTTGCAGTTCTAGGTATTATTTCTTCCATGGACTTCCAGTTTCCTGAGGCACTGTGTGTCTAAACTGTGACCCCTGACCACCACAGGGATCCTGACAGGGCTGAGCCTGGGAATCCAAGCTGCATCCCCAGTTCCCACAGCTGAGACCAAGGCATGCCGAAAATGCCCAGCAGCGCTCAGCCCACACATCCAGTAACAACTGGCTCCTTCCTCTTCCTGTGGAAGACCAACATCCTCTGCATGAGAAGAAACACTTGCACCCTGCGGAATGCAAGAACAGCAGCGAGCTCTTCACACAGGAAGTCACTAGGGTCAGACTGAGCAGTGCAGGTCGCTGGACTGTCAGCCGGCACCACACTGCTTCCTGCCCACCCAGAAGATAGTTCACTGGGGTGGGGGTGGGTGCTGGAGTGTCAGGGCAGGTGCCCGGCCGTCTCTGCCTCTCTCGTTGGCTGGCTCTGAGTTATGTGGCGCTGCTTAGATAGTAAAGCTGACTGGCTGTGCTCCTTTCTTTGGCCCCTTGACAGTGAATTATTTGGTGGAGGTAGTCAGCAAGTCCGCTAAAGTAAACTCTTCAGTAAGTTCTTTGTGCTCTGTGAAGTCAAGTTATGTAAAATATCTTAGTACTGTAGAGAGTGAAAAATCTCATAATCTTGAGTAACCAGTTATTAAGTCCCAGTGCTAGTTCTCACCTAGTCTGTCCCTGCTTTACTTTCTGAGTGTCAGATATTGGTGGGAGATGTCGCTCTGGGTGCCCGGCCACACATCCTCAGGAGCAGATGAATCTATGTACAGTATTGCTTTGAATCAACTGATCAACCCCATTATTTAGATCTCAGATTGACTTGAACTGATTTTTACAATCAACCAGTATTTGGAGATAATTTGATTTCCTAGTTTTCCCTAATTCCTATAGTATTATATTTTTCTTTTGCTTGAGGCAGTGGTGTCTCTACAAATTACTACAGAATTTTGGTGAACTACTGTATTTATGGTGGTGAAATTATTTTACTTCTCATGTATTTATGTGGAGTGTTTTGCTGAAGCGCCTAAGAGTTACTTGTTTAAGTTGAAGAGGAGATGGCATTTCCTTTTCTTTTTCTAAGTGTCTTGTTAATGAACATTCCTCTTTTCTCCTTATGAGCAAACCAGTTCAGCTTAGCAACAGCCCTCCAAGTTTCTAGTTTCTAACAGTCCAACCCTTTTCTTTTGTTTGCCAAACCTAGTGCAGTACACAGTTGTCTCAAGGGTCCAGTATCACCTCAGAGCTCCTGTTAGCCCTTCCAGACTTATGAAGTGATAGCCTGTGGTAAACTCTCTCTGTTAAAGTAATTGCCACTTCTGCTTTCCTGCTGGCCCGAGTGTTCCATAGTAATTCACCCTCAGGAAATAACA
>PVKN010034471.1:0-11821 GCA_004027915.1 Capromys pilorides
TCACATTCTTTTCTAATACATGGATATGAAGGTATACATTTTTCTCTAATTACTTCCTATGTAGATATTTCATGATTCAGCTCAAAATTTAATTTTCACCATAATTAATAGTTCATGTATAACTTACTTAGAACATTCCTTATTTGTACAGATATGAGAATTACCCACCTATCTTTTTGTTTTTGATTTCTCCCTTATATTATGATCAGAGAATATTTAAATATTAACTCCTTTTAAATATTTTAATTCTCACTTTATAAACATACTTGTAAATGCTGCATTGGCTGGGAAGTATGTGTTTCCTGAAGTTGGTCACGATCTTCACACAGCATATCCACGGCAATCTCATAGCCATACCTGTATTTCCAACCAACTGCCGCATACCGTGCCCTCCGCACCTGGGATCTGCTGTTGGCTGTCATTCCAGTCATTACACAGCCAATGTTTTCAGTTATCTGGAATAAGTGAGTCACTGTACTGGAATCCAATAATTTATTTCTTCTGTGTGACAATTACTGCACAGTCTTTTCCTCTGACAGCTACCAATGTAAGGCCACCCTGGTTAATAGCCTTAAAAGCATATTCTACTTGGTAGAAATGACCCTCAGGCAAAAAAAAAAATGGTAATGTGGCAGTCAAACACAGCACTGGACCCACAGGACATGTTGGTGTACCCACTATTTTAAGTAGTCTTTTTCGGTCACAATCTTTAATAACTGTTCACAATTCTGTTTTGTTTATATTGCTGAGTTTTTATATTTTAACTAAACTTTTCTGGTTCGTTATTTTCTGTCACTCAGTAAGAGAAATATAGTAAATTTATCTCTATAATTGTGGCTTTGTATATTTCTCCTTTAATGGAAAACTTGCCTTGAATGTTACAAGTAAGAATCCAGTTATGCATTATTACAAATCATTTCTGGATGATCTATCTAATTTTATTGGCTGATTAGTACTATTAAATTTTGGTTATTACATTTATTCATTTCTATATTTCAAGTAAAATTCCGTTTTATAGTTTCATTGCATATATATCGTTTTCATTTCATTTCTTTAAATACAACATGGTTAGTTGTTTCAAATTGCATGTCTGATTCCCACTCTGTGAAATCCACACAGTTGTTTTCATTTTTGTGTCTCCTCCTTCCCAATCGTGTTGTTTCTCTTTCATTCCACTATCACCAATGTTCCTGTGTATATCTTCTCATCTTTGATGTTTGTTTGTCATTGCCCTTAGAAATTACTTTAGCTGATTACCCAATACCTAAATATCAACTTAAGAGAACATTTGTATTTCCTTCTAAGAATATTAGAACAGCTGTAACCATCTTAAAACAATTCCATAACTCCATTTTTTAAACCTCTTGCTGTAGATCATATGTAGCTAGGTGCAAGTCTACCTAAAAGATGATCTGTGACCCCATATCAAACTGTCTGAAACACTTTTCCTGTTCTGTTTATCTCCGAAGCAGCTGTATTCAAAAATCTCCTTTCATTGGAGTAAAGGATGGGTTTAAATATAGCTCACCCTTATACTGAGTGTGATTCTCATTGGGGCATACCACTTTAACAACAGGAGTGCCTCCTTTATGACCTTGGATATGGACCTGACCTATATTTCTTTTGTCTTGTAGGGATGTAGAGCCCAAACAGAAGTGTAGTACAGCACAAGCCTTCACGACATTGGTAATCACATATCTTCTCATGTACATATAGGACACATACATTTTTGTACAAACCTCATTACAGATTTTCTTACAATAATCTGGAGTTCCTGGTGCCTTATGAGATTTTTATAATTTTAAATTTTTTTAAAAATATGTAAAATTATGTTGTATAACATTTTTCATTGTTTTTAGCTGGAAAGTTAATCTGATTGAGTTTGGTGTTTCTGGAAATGAAAAGCTACTGATTAAGATCACACTATTTTTAAGTATTTTATTAAAATAAAACTCAAGGGGCTGGAGAGATAGCTTTATGGCACAACTGCCTGGCTGGCAAGTGCAAGGTCGTGAGTTCAAACCCCAGTCCCGCCAATAAATAAATAAGTAAATAAATAAATAAAAACTCAAATAAAAAAAGAGTAAATAGGCAGTGAAAACTGCAGAAGAAAGAGTCATGTATGAAACAGATGCAGAGTGGAGAAAGTCACTGTCTAATTAGGTAAAGAAAAGTTTCACAGAAATAAAGCACTTTCAGCCAAGACTTAAATGACTAGAAAAAAATGCCCAGACAAAGTAAAAAATATAAACACTTCAAGAAGAGAAAAGAATTATGCAAAACCATGGAGGGGTGACAAAGTCGACTCATGCAAGGAAGAGATGCTATGGACTATCACCATGCAGCCAGCACCTATGGCCTTTCATCTGTGGGCCTGTTAGAGTTGTTTCCACACAGCCATTGAATGACTCTTGATTTTGTCTCTTAATTTCAGTCCTGCACCTACACACTAAATCTGACAGGAGAACTGGGCTTCTCACAGAAGCCATGAACTCTCCCATTGACCTTCACTTACAATCTGGCTCTCTGTGATCTTGATTCCTTTGGTTGGTTTTCAAGCTATTTGGATCACTTGGCTCCTCTTCTGATAACTGCTAATCACCAAGATATGACAGAGAAAAACAAACAGATTTATGAGAGGAGATAAGTTGGACTTGAAGAATGAGAAGTTTAAATACTGAAAACCTAAGTAGTTTGTTAGTTTTGCTAATCCAGAACCCAGAAGGACCCTTAGAACTAAAGAGTTAAGACTCATTCATATATGAGGCAAATACAACCTTGAGGTAGGGTGAAGTTGTTGTTCTCTATCATGTAGGATGAGAAGGGAGGTCCAAGAATGATGGTTCCAACTTTTAATGGGTGGCCAGGAAAAGGAGAATGAAGCAGACACAGCCAACGGGTGAATAGTACACCCATCTCTGCAGTTGGACCGCTTTTATTAGCAAGCTGAGGAGCACAGGGCAAGGGGGTGGTGTAGTTTCCTGCAACAGCCACATGGTAAGAATGGGGTAATAAAATGGGATCAAGTTTAGCATTTCAAAGGGAACAAGTGAGAGTCTTTTCCCATACCTTTATCATCCCTCAGCACATATTATCTCAGGCCAAGAGGCTACGAATATGAACTTTCCCAATGCAGACTGAGAGTGTGCAGCTATTTGCAAACTCTACTGTCCCAGAGGTAAGTCACACTGGCTGAGACTACAAGACCACACTCCTGTAGCCTTGTCTCCATCATGGCAAAATATTACTCTATATCCCTTGGTCCTCAGCAACAGGAAAGTGAAAACTTCAGCTTTGTAGGTCTCCAGACCCTAGTTAATTTTTATAGCTGTATTTTTAAATAGTTCATGGAACCAGGGTAGCAGAAGTTTAGACAGTACAGTCCCTGAATTACTTATCACTAAATCTCTTAAGCTCCAGCATAGCACCCTTCAAAGTGAAGGTGGAAAAATGAACAGTTATGCAATCAGAAACTCTAAACTAGAAGGACCTTCAGAGAGTTTCTGAAGCAATCATCACTGAGTTTTCTTTTCTTTCTTTTTTTTTTTAAAAAAAGAACACTAAGAACTACCAACGTCAAGTGATAGCAAGCCTGCAATAAATGTTAAGTTACAGAACTTCAACGAGAGTTTGCTCTTTCCATTCCAAGCAATTGTCTAACTAAAAGCTGCTCTTACCAGAAAACTTAGCAACAGTCAACTCAACAACAAACGACACTGTTTCTGTTTCTGTGTCTGACCTAACAGAAAGCTGAGAGGTAGACAGAGGTAGCCCCCAGCATATAATTCAGCTCTGCCGTTGCGCACCAGATCCTCCTATCTTTCCTTTTTGCCATCCATGGGCTCCCACCGGAGGTTTGTGTCTGTGGCTAAAAACAGAGAAAACATGTGAAAAGAAGAAGAAATACCTTCATATGAGGCGTTAATTTTTTCTTACAAAGAAAAGCATCAGCTAGGATACTTGTCAGCATCTGGATGTCCAAAGCCGTGTCTGATGGCCACATTTAGCTCAGGAGAGTTGATGGGAGGAAAGACTAAGAAAGAAGGTTTTGCAAATGCTTTTTGTATGTTACCACTTTCACAATCCTACATGTTGCTGGATTCTTTGATTTTAACACTCGTAATCTCTCATCATATTTATAATAATGGTATTCACAAATATATACAAAAACTTTCCTACACTAGTTTACCAATGGTAATAAACCTAACCCCTGGTGACCTCCATGCAAAACAACAAAACATTACTCTGATGACATACAAGGAGTGATCGAAATATATGGTGAATGTTTAAAGTAAAAAATTCACTACAGTACTGCGAAGGACATGTTGCCCATAATCCTTGCTCAGAACACACTTATCACTCTGCCTCTTTCTGAAGCAATTCTAAAAGCCCTGAGACTTCTGACTATTCCCTCAATTCAAAATGAGTATAAAAGGCAAAGCTTTAGAATCAATTTAGGATATCAAGACAGCCAGTTAGTGTAACTAAAGAAATTTGGGAAAGAAAACTTCTAGAACTGCTTCAGAAAATGGGAAGAGCGATAGATTAAAGTGTGTCCAAAGTTGGAAGGAATATTCTGAGGAGGATTAACAGCAATGTGTCTTTTACTGTAGCAAAATTTTTTAAAAAAGTAAATATTCATCATTGTTTTCAATTAAAACATGAAGAGGAAAAGAGATCAAAGCAAATCCCATTTCTCCTATATTCTTACTCTTCTAACACAAAGAACATGGAAGCTTTTCACGCATACACCAAGCAGGTGCCACTGCAGCCCCATCTTTGCTCCCTTGAGATGTCAATGTCAAGCCTTCAGTTGTTCTTCCTATATTTCTGACCAACCTTAATTTTCATAAATGTACTCAAGTGGCTTATGGGGCTTGGGAACACATGTTCATTGCTTTGTTATAAAAAGATATTATAAAGACACAAGGATGAGGCATGTGGAAAAGGACACGGAGCTTGCTTGTGGGGTCTTGCCTGCATTAGGCCTCCAAGACGCCCTCACGATCTACTCTTCCAGGATTTTCGTGGATGCTTGATTAATCCTTGGCCTATGGTGATTTAAACTTTCAGCTGCTGTCTGCTCCATGGAGCTAAGTTAGTGGGTGGTTGAGCTAAAAGTCTAATACTGGCTTGGTATTTTCAGTAAGAAGCCGCCATTCTAGAGCTACTAAGAGGCTGACAATTTTTAATCAACCCATTAGAATACAAAAAAACACTGTGGCTTTGGAGATTCCAAGGCTATTATAACCAGAGAACAGGAAAAGGACTAACTATATATTTCACAATGTCATAATTACAAACCCGCACTTTCTTTTTTCTAAACCCAAGCCCATAATTCAAAGGCTATCTGGTATTTTTAGTTATTACTAATTTTCTTTTTCTTATAGTTTTATGTTTGTGCCTCCCCGGAACTTTTATGTGTTTTTGAATTGTATAGAAATTGAAACGCACTATCTTTGTGATTTTCTCTCCCCCTTCATATGCTGTAGGTAAGATTCATCCATGCTGTTATCTGTACCTAGCATTTATTTATCTTCATTGTGGAACGGAACCTCACTGAATAAAAATGCTACAGTTGATCTACCCATTCGATTATTGATGGTCATTTGGATTGCTTCCAAGTTGGACTATGATCAATCACATTACTTCAAACATGTTTCTGTTCTCTTTAGACACAAGAATACTCATATTTCTGATGAGACCTACTGCATAATGGGGTGTGGTAGTGTTCGACTTGGCTAGGTAATGTCAAAGTGCTCCAAAGTGATGGCACCTGCATATAATTCCTTTAGCATTGTATCGGAGTTTCTGATGCTCTGCATTTTGTTAACATTTGCTAGTGCCAAACTTTAACTTTTATTAATATGACAGCAAGGCAATAGTATTTCATGTTATTGTTATGTTTTCTCTTTTACTTCTCTGACTGAAGATGAAACTGAATGCACATGTATTGGCTTTTGCACTCTCTATTTTGTAATACAAGATGTTACAAACAATAGTAGTCTTTTGTTATTATTGTTGTTGGTGTTAGAGACAGAGTCTCGTTATGTAGTCCTGGTTAGCCTTGAACTCACTGTGTAACCTAGGCTAGCCTCACATTGCTGCATTCCTCCTGCCTCAGCCTTCTGAGTGCTGGGATTATAGACATACACCATCACGCCCAACAACAGTGTACATTTAAATTCAAAAACATGTACTACAGAAAGACATACTACTATTAAGCCCCCTCAAACTATTCCCCCTTGCTTTAAATTGATAAACCTCATTGTTCTTCCCACTTTCTGAAGCAACTTTTGTGTGTTTATGAGATATAATATTTAAAAATGTAACAGTGAATGCTGCCATCCAATGGAAAGACAGACTCATAAAAACACTGAACTGCATCCTCATCCACCTGATTTAATGGATCTCATCCATGGCTAAGTGTGGTTCATATAGGTGCAATGACAGGTGGAGGAAATCCACATGGGGAAAATGAGAATCTTTAATGGCAGGGGGAAACTAGGAAGGGGAAGCCAAGCATGAGGTATTGTGCCAAAGATCAGAGAGCTTCCCCAAGTTAGCGAGAAGGAATCCCCAAATTCTATCTTCCTCACGGATACTGACCCTGAACCAATAATACTGCAAAGCACCTAGTCACCCTATGGAAAACAGAGGATCTGAACAGTCCGAAGCTGCCGCACAACATAAAGTTCAATCCCAGAAAAGAAAATGACCTTCTAAACAAGGAAAGCCACACCCATGAGAAAAATAATAACATCCAGGACACCACAGCCTGATTTGCATAATGATCAGGATGTAAATCAAAATTACCTGCTATATGACGAATCAAGAAAACAATACATTCTCAAGAGAAATGAAAATCACTTGTGTCTAATTTTTGGTTCCAGATGTTAAAATTTTTATTTCATTGTTTAGTCTGTTTATTAATTCCTGTACATGTTGTTAGAAAGTGACCAAGCTACTTTTTACCTTTTGCCTTTCTGTTTTCTTTTTTCTTTCCTTTACTTTTGGGCTGTTGTTCCAGTACTGTTCACAGATCAGAGTTCAGTGTTGCTCCGCTGACCTAACGTACGGACTCAACAGCTATAAGTCATATATATGTGACTCCGTGCCTTGTTTCTATTCTGTTCAATTAGCTAACTTGCCAACCAAAAGCCATTGAATTACATAACATTATAACATGAAGTGATTAAGTATATGAGCTGGGCACTGAGGTCACAGTCTGGTGCATATGCAGCATGCGCCTTTTTCATTCAGCTGTATCCTCAGCCACTGAACTGATGTTTCGTACAATCTGTCTTCCTACCTTAATCAAGAATATCTTGGCTAGGGCTAGGAGATAGCTCAGTGCTTAAGAGCCTGCCTGGCAAGCACAAGGTCCCAAGTTTGATCCCAAGTACCAAAAAAAAAAAAAAGTATGTTGAGTTTAAAAATGTCTTGGCTACTTGTAGCACTTTGCAATTCCATGCACATTCAAGAGACAGCTAATTAAGTTCCACCAAACAAATATAAAAACAACTGGAAATGTGATTGAAGCTACTTGAAATTATTCAGACTGGTTGGGAAGTATTGAAATCATAGAGTTGAATCTGATAATTCATCAGTATTTCCTAGCAGTGCAAGGGAGGCTGCTTGGAATCAATTTCCAGAGGATGCATAATGTAACGATGAGTCTGCTAATCCGTGAGCATTCCCTAGCTTTCTATCTCTTTAGGTTCTTTCAGTGTTTCACAATACTTTTTTGTTAGCACATCTTTCCTGTCAGTAGAGAATAATAATATTTATCACAAGGAGTTGGTACATGTACGTAAGGCATAATTCTTTTTATTTCCCCTGTATTCCCTCTCTATTCTCTCTATCTATTTCTCCTCTTCTCATTTACAAAAGATTTGTCTTCCTGTTTCCTGTTAAGTTTTATTTGGCGCTTTCATATATTTTTACTTTGGATTTCTCATATGCAAATATGCCTTATTTAAATTTGTGTGTCTGATTTATTTTACTTAACATCATTTTCTCAAAGTGCATCCATTTTCCTAAAAATTGCTCAAATCTATCCCTTATGGCAGAGTAGTAGTCCATTGATATAAGTGCTACATTTTCTTTTTCCATTAATTTATTAATGGATATTAATAAGATTAGCTATTGGGCTGGCGAGATGGTTCAGTGGTCTAAAGCGCCTGCTTAGGAGAGCTCAGGCAACTGTAGGGACTGCGATTCGATCCCTGGCACCACATGCTGCACCAGCCCCACTACCAGGGCAGGCTGAGCCAGCCATAAAATAAAATAAATAAACAAACAAAGAAACAAAAAAAAAGAATTAAAAATAATAATAAGATTAGCTATTATAGGGACAGGGAGATAGCTCAGTAGCTTAAATGCCTGTTTAGGAAGTGCAAGGTCCTGAGTTTGATCCCCAGCACACACACCAAAAAAATAGTTGTTATAAAAATGTTTTCAGGGCTTGGCTATCTAAGCACCTGCCTGGCAAGAACAGGGACCCAAGTTTGATCCCTGATACTGTACATCATGTGGCCCAGAAATTAGGCATGTAATCCCAGCACCCAGGAGGCACAGTCAGGAGGATCACTGAGCCTGAACTACATGGTGAGACTCTGTATCAAATAATAAGTAAACAATTTTTTTAAAAAAAGTTTAAATTAGCTGTTATGGGGGCCAGAGGGATAGTGCAGAGATGTAAGCGCCTGTCTGGCAAGCACCAGTACCCAAGTTCAGTCCCCAGCCCCACATGCTGTGAGGTCTTTGCCACAGATGCTGGGTGCATCATCTTGGCCCCAGATGTGGGTGCCCACCATGCAGCCCCAGAACCGGGCATGGTGCATGCCTGTAATCCCTGGAGGTTGAGCCAGGAGGATCTCTGCAAGTTGGAGACCAGCCTGGAGGCTACAAAAGTGAGCACAAGGCCAGGCTGAACTGGATAGTGAGACCCTGTCTCAAAAAATATACATACATACACACATACATACATACATACATACATACATACATAAATTAGCTGATACAAGTTATGCTGCTATAAATATGAGTGTGTGTCTATCATTGTAATATGATTGATGCCTTTAACTCTTTCCAGAAGACACCTATAAAAGGTACATCTGGGTAAAATGGAGTTTTTAGCTTTAGTTTGTTGAGGAATCTCCATACTAATTTGCATAGTTTTCATTCTCACCAACAAAGTAGGAAGGTTCCTTTCTCAGCATTTGTTATTGTTTGAGTTTTTGGTAATAGACATTGCTTCTAGAGTAACAAAATCACACTAGTTTTTAGTTTTGTAGAGGGAGTTTTGTTTTATTTTGGTTTGGTTTGGTTTTTTGGTCTGGGGGATCAAACTCAGGATCTTGTACTTGCCAGGCAGGTGCTTATGCCACTGAGCTATCTCCTGGCACCCACAACATTGTTTTCTGTCTTTGTTTTTTTTTTAACTTTATCTATTTACTTATGTTATGGCTGGCTCAGCCTGCCCTAGGGGTGGGAATGGTGCAGCATGTGGTGCCAGGTACTGAAGTGCAGTCCCTGTGGTTGCCTAAGCTTGCCTAAGCAGGCGCTTTAGGCTGCTGAGCCATCTCACCGGCTCCCACAACATTGTTTTAATCTGCATTTCTCTAATGGCCAGTGGTGTTAAACATTTTTTCATGTATTTATAGGCTGTGTATACTTCTTCTAAGAAGTATCTATTCATTTAAGTTGCCCATTTCTTGATTAGGTCTTTTATTTGTGCAGGTCTAATTTTTTGAAAAATTAATATAGATTAGATATTAATCTTTTGTCAGAGGAGTGGTTGGCAAAGTTTTTTTTTTCACTCTTTAGACTCTCTTCACTCTGTTGGTGGTTTCCTTAGCTGTGCAAAAGCTTTTTAATTTGATATAATTTCATTGATTGATCATTCTTGGTATTATTTCTTGAGGTTCCGTTCGGAAATTCTTTGTCTATGGCTATGTCTTCAAGCATTTATCTAATTTATCTTACAGGAGATTAAGTGTTTCTGATTTAATATTTAAGTCAAGTATATTTTCATTTTAGTTTAGTGTAGAATGAGAGATATGGATCTAGACTCAGTCTTCTGCATGTGAATAATCAGTTTTCCCAGTACCATTTGTTAAAGAAATGTGGTTTTGGTCCCTCTGTCAAAGATCGAATGACAGAATATGCTCAGAGTCTTTTCTGAATCCTCTGTTCTGTTTCACTGATTCACACGTCTGTTTTTATACAAGTACCATGCATTTTTTATCACTGTAACTTTGTGATGTAGCTTAAAATTTGGGATTGCGCTTCCTAATGTTTAGCATTTGTTATTCAGGATTGTTTTTGCTATTCTGGGTCTCCTCTGGTTCCTTAGGAATTTTAGAATTAATTTTTTTAGTTCTGTGAGGAATAGTGTTAGTATTTTGAATGAGATTGAATTAAATCTATGTATCAGTTTTGTTGTGTGTCCATTTTGACAATATTGATTGTGACTATCCAGGAACAAGGGACGTATTTCCATTTTCTGATATCTTCTTTGATCTCCTTTTACACAGTGCTATAGTTTTCACTATAATGGTTTTCACTTCTTTGGTTAGACTAATTTTGAAGTATTTACTTGTTCTTGATGTTTTTGTGAAAAATATTTTTTCTAATGTCTTTATTTCTTGGGTTTATTATTGGTATATAGAAACACTATTGATTTCTGTATTTTGATTTACGTCCTATCATTTGCATAATTTTTTATTAGTTGTAGGAATTTTTGGATCTTCTGTAAAAGAAGTACATATACTTTTAGCCAATATTATTGAAAAATGGAAAGAAAAGACTTAAATCAATACAATTAGAAATATGAAAGGTAAAATCACAACAGATACCGCCAAAATCCAGAAAATTGTTAGGAAGATTATTATTTCAAAAACCTATATTCCAATAAGAATTCAGATGAAATGGATAGATTCCTAGATACATATGAATTACTCAGCCAAGAAGATATAAAAATGCTGGATAACTTTGTAACAGGCAAAAATACTGATTTTAAAAAATCCTATCAACTGGGCTAGTGAGATGGCTCAGTGGTCTAAAGAGCCTTCTTAGGAAAGCTTAGGCAACTACAAGCACTATGGTTTGATTCCTAGCACCACATGCTGCACCGCCAGCCCCACCCCAAGGGTAGGCTGAGCTGGTCATAAAAAAAAAAAAAAAATCCTACCAACTAAGAAAATCCTAGGACCTGATAGATTTACCACTGATTTCTATAAGAACTTCAGGGAATATCTAATGACAATAATCTTTAAGTTCTCTAGTAAAATGGAAAAGGAAATAATACTGTCAAACTTATTCCTGGATGTTCGCACATCCCTTGGTTCCAAAACCAGACAGACTCAAACGAAAAAAAAAAAAAAAAAAGTACAGCCAATCTAAAGAACATAGACACAGAAATCTACAAAATATTGGCAAACAGAATTCAACAAATCATTAAAAGGATCATATAGGCCAGGGACACAGCTCAGTGACATAAGAGCCCACCTGGCAAATGCAAGGACACAGGTTCAAGCTCCAGTGCTGCATTCTAGGCACTCAGTATGGGCCCCTGAAACTGGGTGTAGTTGTTCAAGCCTATAATCCCAGCCTTTGGGCAGGTTAAGACAAGAGAATCACTGTGAGTCTGAGCTGGATAGTGAGGGCCAGTATCCAAAATAATAAAATAAAATAAACTTTTTAAAAAGGATCATATATCATGACAAACTAACTATCACCCTGGAGATGCAAGGATGGTTTGATATACTCAACTCAGTAAATGTATCAAATAAATGGAAAACACTTACATGATGAC
>PVKN010034472.1:0-11824 GCA_004027915.1 Capromys pilorides
GACCCCTCCTAGCAGCAGCTCAGGCCCACTCCCCGGCCTCTTAAACTAGCCGAGCATGAGAGAGAGCAGGACTCTAAATGCAGCTAATGAACTGCAAGAAGAGCAGCTTGTTCCACCTTAGGGCCTTGCAAGCCACCTCCAGCCTCTGGTGGCGTCTGCTGCCTTGTGTCCAAGGGCACACCCACCCTTGTACAGAAGTCAACTTTAAAAAAAGAAAGACTGAATACTTCCACACTGAATAATTATGAGAGATAACATTTCTCTACAGTTTTACGATTTAGGAACTGTCTTCCTAAAGGTAGTTGTAATTGATCCAAACACATGGGTGGTTAAGCAGGATTATTATTATTATTATTATTGTTATTAATCACTATAATTTACAAGTTGGCATAGTTTATTAGTTAACCTAATTTTAAAATCAAGGCTCGAAAATGTTGTCTTTCCCAAGCTTAAGAGAGTCGTTGTCAAGTATGACAGCTTCAGAGTCTTCCTCCCACTTTTGCCCTGCCTGTCGCTTTCAGAGGACACGCTGCTCGCTGAGTTTAGATGTAGTGCAAAAATATTGGGAGTGAAAATAAATCTCATACAAGGAATACACTTGTCCATGAGCTCATTGGTGATGAATTTGTGGGTTCCGAAGAACCATTCCCGTCTGGCCACAAGAAGATAAATGGGAACATTTGGCAGGGAGGGGGAGGATGACCAGAGCAGATAAAGGCCACAGAGTCTCCAGGAGATTTTGTCATTGCCTTCTGTGACATGGTATCTGAAGTGATTAATGGAAGCTTTTTGCACAGTGGTGTTTAATCTCTAAGTCTGGAGAGTTTAGACACATAAGCAGCAGACAAGATATCAAAGATGAGATCTTCGGTCACAGGCCCAGCTTTGTGTGACTGAGGATTGAACTCTTTACACTGAGCTACAGTGTCAGTCTGTCTTTCATTTTTTCATTTGGAGGCAAAGTCTCACCAAGTTGTTAAATTACCCAGGCTGGGCTCAAACTTGACTGCCTCTTGCCTCAGCCTCCAGAGTGCTGGGATTGCTGGCATGGGCCACCATGCCCAGCTTCTCCTTTGGGTTTCCTGGTAAGTGGGGAAAGGGCCTGAGATGGCAAGCACTGCCACAGCCTGCTGAGGTTTCCTCCGTACAGACCTCGTGCTGTGTCTTCCTGTACCTCTGGCTTGAGACCTTCCCTAAAGCACACATGACCAACTTGCTTCTCTAAGATCCCTCAAGAGCTCACATTCACTTTTATAGTTACAGCAAAAATCCCATGATGCCTCCTAAGACCTTTGTACCCTGGGCCCAGGCTATGCATCCAACTGTGCCTGACATTTGTGCTTCTGTATCCCATCTTTCATGTTTCCTGGGCCTTGTGGTCCCATAGTTCCACTCATCATCCTCACTTCTGTGTGTCTCTCTCTCTGTATCTCTTTCTCTCTTTGTATATCTCTGTCTTTGTGTGTGTGTGTGTGTGTGTGTGTGTGTGTGTCTGTGTGTCTGTGTCTGTGTCTGTGTGTGTTCCATGACTTCATGCCTAGGCACAACCCTGTGACCCACAATGTACTGCCTACATGCCCCAGCCTCCACAGTGGGGGTAGGGAGGACACATCTTGGTTCTGGCTTTAGCAACATGAGCGAGTAGAATGTGTGCCATTTCCAGAACTGGTCCAGAGTAACCGTCCCTCTGTGACTCTCCGGGCTCTGGTCCAGAGTAACCGTCCCTCTGTGACTCTCCGGGCTCTGGCCCAGAGTAACCATCACTCCGTGACTCTCCGGGCTCACCCCCTAAGCCCATGACTGTGAGAACCAAATGCTGGTAAACCTAAGTGCATGTCTTAGTTACTTTTACTCGTTGCTGGGACAAATACCCGACACTCGAAGGAAGGAAAGGTTTATTTAGCTCACAGTTGCTGGAGGTTTCAGTCCATATTCGGCTGGCCCAAAGCTGAGTGGAACAGGGCAGAGGGCATCCAGTTCATGGCGGCAGAACAACCCAACTCACCGGAGCAGAGAGTAACAGCCCTTTAAAAAGTCTCTTGTGCTCAGTCACTCTGAAGCGGGCCCATTGTGCCCTAGGGTGGAACCAATCATAACCCAGGATGGGCCCCTGATCCCGCTCTAGGGAGGAGCCAATCATATCCTAGGCAGGCCCAGATCATGCTCCAGGGAGGAACCAATTGTAACACATAATCCTATTGGATCATGACTCATGCCTCAAACTCTAGAAGTCCCCGCCCCAAGATTGCATGAGGCTTTGGGGGGACAACTAGACATAAACCATAACAGTGCATAAGTGGAAGCTGCCAGAACTTTTAAGCAATGTAACTCAGTTCACTGTATTTGAAATTTTCAAGTGTGGAGCTTCAGCCATTCTGACTCCTGGACTGTGATTCTCTACCTGACGGATCACTGGGATTGGATCGTAAGGCTAATTGCTTCAAAGTAATTACAGATAATCTAACAAACTTCCAATGAAAGTCTACTACTGTGCGTCGAGTACTGATCACGCTCTGGGGAGAGTTGAGTGTAACGCTGACATTGCCATCAAGGTGGGTCACGTACAAGTGTGGGGGCTGAAGAAGTAGCAAATCAGGCAGCAGAATGGGAGGTGTGCTTTCATAAAAGTAGGAGGCAGAAGGGAGAAAAATCCTGCTTGGTCCCATCTGTGGCTCTGCCATTTTCACGGAAGTAGTGGGAAGGACAAGGAGGGAACAGTTGTCCAGCACCATGTTCTGGAGGGAGCAATGCAAGACATCAGAGGTAGATGGGATAGATGTGGAGGCTCCACGATGAGTCCTGGGCGGGAAAGGATTGGCCTGGAAAGAAGAGGAGAGTGGAGCGAGTGAGAGAAAAGAACAGCACGGGACGACGCGGACCAAGGGGGCAGGCGGTGCACTGTGAAATCAGAAAGTACAGCGTGAGTCTGTTTAAAAACCAGCCACTTTTCATATCCCTTGATGAGTCCTTAGTCCCCATAAAAATATGCTGGCTCATGGCCCTGGCACATGATGTTGCTATTCTCTAGTAACAAAGACAAGCAGAGCCGATGCCAGTTAAAGTGAGAAGGATGGTGATAGGTTCATGGTCTCCTTGTCCCCCCAAGGCCCATGCAGTCACGGAGCGGACTTCTAGAGTTTGGGATTAACCCATGATCCACTGGGGTTATGGGTGTGAGTGCTGTGGGGATTATGGGTGTGAGTGCTGCGCCCAGCCTGGGGTGGATGCAGGCTGCAGAGCCTGGATGGATGCATAGCTCAGAGGAGCCTGGCAGGAGTGTGGTGAAGGGACATCCCTGCCACTCATGTGTCTGCTCGGATGCATCCTCCAAGAATCAGCTGTCCTCAACCTACATTCATTTATTCCACTTACACTTGGTATTAACTAATTTAACTAAACCCTGGGCAAAATTACGAACTTCTGATGTGATAGGAGAAGAAAACTGTCACTTCTATGAAAGCTAAGCTGAATACTTTGGAAAAACATAACCAAAATGTGAAACAACAGGAAAGATAAGAAAAAGACCATAAAATCCAGAAGGACGATACGCCCAGCTGACTTGATTTGTGTCATTAACATAAAGGAATCCACACTAGAAAATATAGATAATGCCAAGTAGGCACGACTTCTTGAAGAAAGATGACTCCAATTTTTGGCTCATGACCAGAGAAAAGGAGCCTCTGAATTCCTGCCTGAGATGAGAAGCACATAGAGAAACGCCAAGACAGCACCCAACCCCAGAGGCCCAGCGGCACAGTGCCGGCCGACACCCACTCCCCAGGGCCGTGCCTGCCTCTGCCCACACGCGCTCTGAAGGGATTCCTCTCTTGTGTCCAGTGTCTTTGCCTCTCTATGCAGAAGCCAGCATCAGCTCACGGCGTCAATCTTTGGTGTCAGAAGTATTAAAGTGAATTCTAGCATTCTTGCAGGTGAGACTCGCCATTCCGTCTGCAGGTAAGAACTGAACTCAGAACAGCTGGCCTTGAGAAATATTTGTCCTATAAATTCACAGTCCAGCAAGCTCCTCAAGGATGGCCAGCATGTCTATCCTCTCTGTCCTCTGCAGAGTGTGCAGCCATACCTTACAGTCTCACAAAGAATAACTCAAGAAATAAGTGCTCAGATAGCTCTCTAGTGCCTGATGCAACAGCAAGGTTGCCTTCCAGGAATATTTTCATGAAAAGAGAAAAGTTGCGGCTATAGGGCATGATGCTAACATACGTTTCTGACCATGTTCCATGCTACATTCTTTACTGTCCTTTGTCACTTTGGTAATTCGGAAGTCATTTGGTAGAACATTCCTCAGTTTATATTTACCAAGTGTTTCTTCATGGCTATATTCAAAATTCATGTGTATCTTGCAAGCACTGTAGAAGTGACGTTTCTCCACCTGGGCATGGTGGAGCATGTCTGTAATCCCAGCACTCAGGAGGCTGAGACAGGAAAATCCCTGCACATTCAAGGCCAGCGGTGGCTACACAGTGAGCTCAAGACTAGCCTAAACGACAGAGCGAGACCGTGTCTCAAAAAACAAAAAGTGACCTTTGCCTTTCGTGTGGTTCGTTTTAGGAATTTTCTAATAGTGCCAATTATAAAACATTTTTTACTTCACGTCTCTTCCTCCAAGACAGGTAGTTTTCATCCCCTCCAGCAGCTCCAGCACAGAACTGGACTGGAGTAATAAACAGGGTCATGGAAACTCCTCCCCGCACTTGTGGGCAACAGGCCAGGGCTGCTGGCTTCTAGTGCAGATCACCAAAATAAATACATAAATAAACAAACAGCGCCAGCATAACAAATAAGCTGTCCCTACTACAGTACATTCATTCAGTCTTGATGAAATCCTGGAATGTAGACATGTCAGGAACCCAAAGACATGCCTGCACATTGACCCAGCCAGGCAAAGGCAGAGCCCACACTGAAGGTGGGTAGGAAGCGTGGCTGGGTTACGCCCATGGCAAAGGGTGTCCTTGTGAATGGAGGGGCCCTGACTTCTCTTCACAATCACCAAAGCATTTTACAGGGGTGAATTTTATCAACAAAGATAAATGACCTTTCATATCCCTTCTATAAATAGGCTCTTTAGGCAATTCATGAGTGCAATTAAAATGAGAAAAATTTGAGTAAGTTGCTAAGAAACAAGAACCTATCTGTGCCTATAGGAACTCAAGCCAATAACATTTGTTTATAGACAAGTTTCCATGGAAACATTTCCAGGGATTCTTAAGTGTTAATGCTGAGCTAGAGTAAGGTCTTCTTGATAAATAGAGAGGTGAACAATAAAAGAATCGCTAATTGAACAAGCAAACCAACCGGAAAGGTAAAATGTGCCAGTAAAAAGTGACAAATTAAATAACCTCTTTCCAATCTCTTTTCTGCTCTGTTTTATTCTATTCTCTTAGATAAAAGTAGGAGGAGGAATGCCTGAGGAAGGACTTCAGTGGGAAGGAGAATGAAGCTCGAAGCAAGACTATCCTTTCTCGCCACCACTCCTCCATCTATTCTGAGCTAGCTAGCCTCCACCTGATTCCTAAGGGACTTTGAGGCATTTTGCATGTTGACACCAGCATAGCTACAATAGATGTATTTTATGGAAGTGAAACTTGCATATCACATTGACAAACGTTATTTTTTTCCTTTCTCAATATCCTCGACACCACAAAGAGATCTCCTTCAGTCTCCCTCACCCCTGCAAACCAGGCTGGACGAAACTGAAAAAAAAGAAAACTAATAGTCTTTTTCTTTATAGTAACTTCAACTATTTTCACAGTTTGGCTATTATGAACAATGTTACCGTGAACGTCCCTGTACGTCTATTTGCACATTTAGGCGTAGCTATCTTTAGGGTATGCTCCTAAAATAAAATCCCCAAGTCCAATTCCGTGTGAATATTTTTACCACTGCTGCCAACATGACTCTACAGGCGCATCACGCTGCTTTATCTCCCGATCACCAGCTCAGAGGGCTTCTTCCGTGCAGCCCGCCCTGCCCCTCTGAGCAGCGCTGGTTCCCATGAACCTGAAAGTCTTCATCCTCGTTTACGGCTGCATTTCTTCCCCTGGAATGTTGTTTTGCATCATTTTTTCTTCCTCTGCACTTTTCTCTCAATCGACTGCTGCTAATGGCTTCTGACCCTCCTCATTTCTTCTTGGGTTGAGTCATCTTTCTCTTTTCGAAGCCTAAACACTCTTCGCTTACTAAGAAAATTGGCTTTTTTATGTTTGCAAATATTTCTTTACCGTTTATTCTTTGAGCAAGAATCTTAGATCTGCCATCATGACAGGGTTCCTTCAAGCCTTGATGAAGATGGTGCTTTTACTTATCTTGTTCTTATCACCCAAACAAGAGAATCTGATCGGAAACAAAACCACATACACTTTAGAATCTGAAAACTTCAGCTCATATCCTCGCTCCGCCACTGCAGGCTCAGGATCGAGACTTGCTGGCCCTAACTGGTAGCCCCCCTGCACCTGTGAGGTCCACCTGTGAGCCTCCACTCCCCTCTCACTCTGGCCTCTGCAGTGTTCCTTGCTTTGGCCCATGAGGCAGTAAAAAAAATACAGAAACTTGGGAAAGCACTCACATACTCTTGCTTCCTCCACTGTTTCTCTGCTATTGCCAGGAGAACATGTCCAAGCCAGGGACTACCTTTGGAAGGCTTTGTCTTTGTCTCTTTATTCAGGGACCTGCATACTCCCACACCCAGATCCTCCTCCTAACTGCATCCTTCAACCTTCTGTAGACTGAAATTTCTAAAACGCAAATTTGCTTTTGTAATTAGCCACTGAGCTTCAGTGGTTTTCCTTGGCCTTGAATTAGAAATCTACTTTTCAGTGCAAGAAACCCCCACATCTGAATAAACCTCGGCTTCTGCTGCTACCACCTGTGCCAGCTGCACACACGGTTCTCCAGATGTGCCAGCCTGGGACCTCTGGCCCTTCAAAAGTGCTACTTGTTCTGTCATGGAGCACCCTTCCCATCACCAGCTCCACCCTGTATGCCTGGTTGGGCTTGTTTGTTTGTTTGTTTGTTTTGTAGTACCAGGGTTCAAACGCAGGACCTTGCACTTGCCAAGCAGGTGCTTAAGCCACTGAGCTATCTCCCTGACACCTGGTCAGTTTAAACCCTAGAGATCCTTTCCCAATTCAGTTTCTGAAGTTAAACATTACTGATGATTCAGTCATAAAATGCTTTGTTGAAGGGTTCAGTCCTACCGATTATAAAACGTTTAGTAGCAATGTTCTCTGGCCTGTGTCTACGCAGTAGAATCTAACAGCATATACTTACAGCTTGTGACAAACAAAACTATTTATAGATATTAAATTTGTTTTGTTGGAACAAAATGACCCACACATATCTCAGATGTCCAATAACATACCCATGCCCAAAAATACGTTCAATGCTCTCAGCCCTCCAGGGCCAAGTTCTACCTAAGCAATTATAACAACATATGGTAGGCATGTTCCCTGTCTGATTGGTCCATTAAACTAGAGAAAGGGAAAGTGTTAAATGAATATAAAAATACATAGATAAGAGAGGGAGGATAGGGATAGAGAGAGGTACAACAGCAGTGTAAAATCTGCTGTGTGTTATAATCAACTGAGAATATTTTTAAAAAATAAAGTCCTAGACATCCACCTTACTCCTGACTCAGTGTCTCAGGAGCGGGAGGCCAGGCGTATTTCCTGAATAAACTATAAGGTGATGACTAGTGCCTGTTATCCCACCACTTGGTGGGGGGGGGGGAGGGTGTTGAGCCAGAAGGATCTTTGCGAGTAAAGACCAGCTTGGGGATTACACAAGTGAGCGCAAGGCCAGCCCGAACTGTAAAAAAAAAAAAAAAAAAAAACAACCTATAAGGTGACTCTGTTGCTGCTGGGCTGCAGAAACAACTGGCCCGTGATGCAAAATAGCAACGATCAACCCTGACTGCCTTTGTGAACCATCTGACAGTGCCCACCTGTAGGACTGGCGCAAAGAAAGGTGATGCAGTCCTCCCAAGAAAGCCTCTGCCCCGAATCCTTCTGCCTGCATCTGGCTGTTTCCCAGGTGACAGAGGAAGTCCCAGAAGGTCCCAGGAGGTCCTCAGCAAAGTCTCAAGAGCCTCTACCTGCAATCCAAGGGGTGCCTACTGAAGAGGGGTCCAGCATTCACGAAAACGCTCCTTGGTGTGGAGCAGCTGAATCAGCTTTGGCTTGCTTGCTTGCTTGCTTGCTTGCTTTTTTCTATGTATTTGGTCTCACTACGCAGCTCAGACTTATACTGATCCTCCTGTCTCAGCCTTCCCAGTCCTGGGATTACAGGCCTATACCACCATGCCTGGACTCAGTGGTCAGCTCAGTGTACCTGGGGGCAGGGCTGGTGCAACATGTGGTGCTGGGTATCGAACCTTGGTCCCTGAGCTTGCCAGGTAGGCACTTAGCCCGCTGAGCTATGTCACCGGCCCTTTAGCTTTGGTTCTCTGTCCCCATGGCCTCCCATGGTGAGCAGAACTGTCTCTCCACAGAGCATACATGGGTACCTCTTTGGAACACCTGCTCATTCTCCTAAGTTTCCCTTCCAGCAGAACTCCAGATTTGTGGCTGAGAATACAGCACATCCCCTTGCTGCGGAAAGAGGCAGATGAGAGCCTAGGCCAAAATGCGTGCACCATCCACAGCAAAGCTAAAAATATGCTTAAGGCTATGGGCTTGTGTCTACTGAAAATCTCTTACTAACGAGGCTACAAAAATTAGGTCCGAAGAATGACTTGTGGCCAGAAATTCATTTGGAGGCAAAGTGCCAGGCTGGGACCAGATTTGGCGTTTGACAAGCCTGCGGATATCCCCCACCCACCCCCCTGCCCTGACAAGCTGGTAAGAAAATGGTAATGATGAATCAGCAGTCCGAGCAGGAAGGAAGTCTCCTCCCGCTGTGGGGAGGTGGCTGTCTCTGAAATCCTCACTAATGTCACACTCTGTGGATCCATCAGCCCAGGACGTCTTTATAAGTTTGCTACAGATAACGTAACAGTAGTACAGATCGGAGATCTGTCTGTAGTACAGATGGAGACCTACTGTCTGACAGTTCCGGAGGCTAGAACTCCAGCAGGGTTGGTTCTTTCTGAAGATCATGAGGGGAAGATCTGTTCTAAGGCTCTCTCAGTCACCTCTGTGTTATAATAACAAATATTTTGAATAAAAGGAGTATTGTTACTTACCAAAGATAGCTATGGTCCAGGCTTCTATATGGCCCAAGACCATTGCTCTTCACTAACTGCAGCACAGGCAACCCGTGGACCCCAAACTGGGCCCCTGCACGGTCACCCGCATGCTCATCCCATATCATCTCTCTTCAGTCATGCCGTATTAGGGGGTCATGTAAATAATTTCAGTTTAACCTGATCAGCTCTGAGAAGACCCAGATTCAAGGGGGTCACACTCAGAGATACCAAGGGCTAGAACTTCCACATAGAATCAGGGTGGAGAAACACTTCAGCCTATAACCGTGTCTGATTACTACGTCCCTCTGTGCCAGCTGAGCCTCGGCTACCTACCTCCTGAGCATGTCTAGTGCCCTGCTCCACACCACAGCTTCAGCCCCTTCAGCTCCCTGGAGAAGCTGCTTTGCACCTTTCAGCACTGGGAACCAGCCTCACCTTGACAGCAACTGTGGTCCTGGAAAGACCATGAGCCTTTGGTCACACAGACCTGGGTGTGACCCTGTTTCTAAGCTGTATAAACTGTGTGCTAGAACAGGTTACGTAGGCTTTCTAAGCCAGGGTCTCCTCACTCATGACAAAGACCTGCCTGGTGAGCCATCTACGTAAAATGCTGCCAGTTATTTCTGTTTCCAAATACAAAATGAGTCCACACCTAACACCCCGGGAGAGTGTATGAGTCCACCCGTGGGCTATGCGGGTCAGGTCCTTCACTACACAGCATGACGTGGTTCCGAGAAGGAGATGAATACACTTTCCTAGGGCTAGCAAGGACCGCTGCCCTAAAAGGGCAGAAATCACGCACTCTCTCTTTTTCAAATATAAAGCAAGACTTTTCCCATAACCTGGAGAGAATGACTTTTTATTTCCAATCTATCACAGCCTCATACTTGTGGAAAAATGCAACTAAAATATAATGTAGCCAGGCACACTGGTGCATGCCCTTAATCCCTGCTACTCAGGAGGCTGAAACAGGAGGATCACAAGTTTGAGGCCACCATGATCAACACAGTGAGACCCTGTCTCAAATGCAAGCAACAAAAAGAGGTGCGGATATAGCTCAGCACCCTTTGGGTTTAGTCTCCAGTATCACCCCTGCCACACATATATATTATTAAAAAAAATAGAGGACAAGCAAAATGCTAGCTGTTATTTTCTATTCTTAGCTTCAACAGACATAAAACTTACCACAAATTGCTATCTAACATTTCTAGTTGCTTACTGTCTGCTTCTCAGTTTATCTTTTGTAGGCAGCTAACTACAAGTTTGTGTAAGGACCCTGTCCAAGGGCCACAGTTTGAATAGCACCAGTTTAGTGTGTAGTGGGGAAGCCTCCAGCCCAAGGCAGGGTTATGGGTCACTTGAGCTATAATGTTACAACTACAAGATTGGGCTTCTGACATGCAAAATCAATTTTTCTCATCCACAGCAAGAAGACAAACTTGAAAGTCAAGCTTTATCAAGGACAGAAAAACCAAACTTATTCCTGCCCATCATTAAAATACCAAGGTGTGGGCCAGCAAGATAGCTCAACAGACTAAAACACCTGCTTAGGCAAGCTTTGGCGAATGCAGGGACCAGGGCTTGATCCCCAGCACTACATGCTGTGCCAGCCTCATGCCCAGGGTGGGCTGAGCCAGCCACAAAACATAATAAAATACTAAGGTGCAAGCACAGGAGATGAGAATAGAATTTTGTTTTATACTCAAAGTGTGCGAGTACTACTAACAACGTGCACTGTGAAAGTGTTCATGGAAACAGCAGCTCCAGATGGGTGGACAACGCGTTTGTGCGTCTGCAGCATATGCTTAGGTCTCATTGTCCTTAAAGTCATGCTTTTATTTCTACTTTATGGATAAAGAAACTGAAGCGACAGTAGAATCAAGACACTGTCTTCTTTCCCAGACATGGCAGGCAGATGAAATGTTTCCCAGAATTCCCAATCGGAAGCTCTTTAGCTATTCTCTTCCGGAGAGAGACTAGGGGCTCTGGGGTCAGACAAGCCTCTTGTCTCAGCCCACAGTGCCTGCCTGTCTTCATCACCCCCAACATTCACTGGCAGGGATGTGGCCCTGCTGTGCCAAGACTGTGGACTGCACCCAGCAAAACAGCAGCAGTGTGTGACAGGGCAAGAGGCCTGCCCTCGAGGACCTGATCGCCAGCTGGGTGCTTTGGGACATGTCGCTGAGCCTGTTTCCACAACCACAAGTTGAGATTTAAAAGAAAAATTGGGGCTGGCCAAATAGCTAAGTGGATTAAAGTGCCTGCAAGCAGGCACAGGAGCCGAGGGTTTCCCTTTCTTTTTTAATATCTATCTGTCTGTCTGTCTGTCTGTCTGTCTGTCTGTCTGTCTGTCTGTCTGTCTATTTGGTATAGGATCTTGTTAGTGATCCTCCTTTCTCAGCCTCCCCAGCACTGGGATTACAGGTGTGCACCACTATGCCTAGCCTCTGTGTTCCCAGGGTTCCAGAGGCCAGCATGGTATGGGATACCAAGTGTAGGGCTTGCACTCGGGTCCTTGCGCTTGCCAGGCAGGCGTTTAGACCACCGAGCTGTCTCCTTAGTCCCATCCCAGCAAATACGCATTGAGAAGGAAGAGGAGGAGGAGGAGGAGGAGGAGGAGGA